>JAVVLW010000020.1:0-42000 GCA_034401795.1 Chaetoderma sp. LZ-2023a
AATATGTAATTTATATCTATCCCAAATTTCTTCATATTGAATTGGAAATATTGATGTACAACCTTTTGAAATCATTTTTTTTCTTTCACTAATATTGTTATTTATTATTACTACTTATTTATGCACTACAAGTTACACAATATTCCGGGTCATTACTGCTAGACATAGAACTGACTTTCTTATCACCGGAAACCGTCATTTGAACTGCATTCACGGCAGATCTACTGCGTAAATAATACATGCCCGTTTTTAAACCTTTTTTCCACGCATACATATGCATTGAATTAACTTTACCAAATGTTGGTACAGCTAACCATAGATTCATTGACTGAGTTTGATCAATAAATGGTGCACGATCAGCAGCCATATCAATAATTGTACGCTGTGATGTTTCCCAAACTGTTTTATAAATTGCTTTAATTTCATTCGGTATATTTGTAATATTTTGAATAGAACCGTCTTCTAATATAATATTATCACGCATTTCTTTTGTCCATAATTGACGGGAATATAATTCTTCTACCAAGTGTCGGTTAACCAATAAAAATTCTCCTGACAAAGTTTGTCGCTTATAAATATTAGATGTTTGAACTTGAAAAGTTTCCGTATTACCAAGAATTATACCCGTTGACGCAGTGGGCATACAAGCTGTTGTAAGGGAATTACGAACGCCATGTGTCATTACTTGTTTGCGCAATGTATCCCAGTCCCACATTCCAGATGGTTGAGTGTCCCATAAATCAAACTGAAACTTACCTTCTGAAATAGGTGAACCTTCAAATGTAGAATATGGACCGCTTTCTTTTGACATTTCCATACTTGTTTCAGTAGCACCAAAGTAGATAGTTTCAAAAATCAAACAATTTATCTCTTTTGCTTCTTCACTTTCGTATGGTAATTTCATTTTAAAGTAAACATCAGCCAAACCCTGTATACCCAAGCCGATTGGGCGGTGACGAGTATTTGATCGTTCAGTCTTATCCGTTGGATAATAGTTAATGTCAATAACACGATCTAAGTTACGTGTTGCAAGTTTTACAACTTCATATAGGACTTGATAATCATAAGTACCATCTTCTTTTACAAACTTAGGCAAAGCAATTGAACCTAAGTTACAAACAGCTGTTTCGTCTTTATCTGAATATTCAAGAATTTCAGCACATAAGTTAGATGATTTAATAATACCAATGTTTTTTTGATTAGATTTGCTATTAACCGCATCTTTATAAAGCATATATGGTTGACCACATTCAATCTGTGCTTCAATAATTTTAGACATTAATGCACGGGCTTTCATTGTATGTAGACCAAAACCCTCTTTTTCATAGTTAGTATAAAGTTCATTGAACTCTTGACCGTATGTATCACTTAATCCTGGACAGTTGTTTTCTGACATAAGTGTCCAATCATCGTCGTCTTCTACGCGTTGCATAAATAAGTCCGGAATCCACAGGGCGTAAAATAAATCTCTTGCACGAAATTCTTCCGCACCAATATTTTTACGCAATTCTAAAAATGCATTAATATCAGCGTGCCATGGCTCAAGATATACGGCGAATGAGCCCTTACGCTTGCCACCACCTTGGTCAACAGAACGAGCAGTTTCATTGAAAATTTTCAAGAATGGAATAAGACCATTTGACTGGCCATTTGTTGATTCGATAATTGAACCATTAGCACGAATATTGTGAGCATGCAGTCCAATCCCACCAGCAGTTTTAGAAATTAGTGCACAATCCTTAAGAGTGTTAAATATACCATCAATTGAATCATCTTCCATAGAAAGCAAAAAACAAGATGAAAGTTGTTGCATCTTCAAGCCGCTGTTAAATAATGTTGGTGTTGCGTGAGTGTAATACCCATTAGAAAGCATATCGTATGTCTTTTTAACAGATTCAGTATCCCATTTATCACAACCGCAAGTTATGGCAACTCGCATCCACATATCTTGTGGGCGTTCAACTGGAACCCCATCAACTTTCAATAAGTATGCTTTAATTAATGTTGTAAGTGCAAAATAATCAAATGTATAATCACGGTCATAATCTATAATTGCCTCAATTTCTTTTGCGTTATCCATTACCTTGTTATAATAAGAATCGCTCAACAAACTATCTTCATATAAAGATTTCGTTGCAATAAGAAATCCAGGAGTTTCTTTGTGTAAAGCATTTGCTTTTATACGAGCAGCAACCAAAGAATAATCCGGGTGCTCAACTGTTAATGCCGCTGCTGTTTCAGCTAAATAATTATCAATTTCTTCTGTTGTTATACCTTCGTACAGACCCGCGACAGCCTTTTGAGCAACAATGATTGAGTCAATAGATAATCCTTTAGATAATGTACTAACACGGTTAGTGATTTTATCTAATGATACAGACTGTTTTGTACCGTCACGCTTAATAACGTGCATAGACGAAACGGTAGAGCCTAATTCTTTTTGCAATGCATGTGATTGCTCTCTTTGTTTTTCACGTTGATCACGATAAAGTACATAAGCACGGGCAATTTTGTGCTCACCTGCACGCATTAATGCAAGTTCAACCTGATCTTGAATTTCTTCAATAAGAACTATACCGTTTTGTTCAGCTCTACGAAAAAAGCTTTCTTTAACTTTAGTCGTCAATTCAATAACTATATCATTTATTTTAATTTTTTCGTCGTTAGTAATTTTAATACCATCAATGCCGTATTCTGCTAAGAACGATTTTTTAATAGCATCCGTTATTTTATTGACATCAAATTTTGTTTCACTTGCATCGCGTTTTTTAACTGTTATGTTAGCAAATATATCTGTTTTAGTGTTTAATTTAGTCATTACCTATCCCCACTTTTAAGCTTTACTTACTTTTAAACAACAGTGTTACTACACTGATTTTTATACATCAAAGTATTCAATCAACTCACAAATATATATTCATATATTAATGAAATCCATCCCATATTTGACCATATAAAAACATTCAACACTGTTGATAACTTTTTGAACACCTTAATAGTTTGATAAAAACAAATAACATAGTTTGATAAAAACAAATAACTAAATATTTTTACTCAACATATTTTTTATAAACTACAAAGTATTTCTCCTCAAAACCATATTTTCCTTGTCTTTAATATAAACAATTAATATAATTAAAACAATTAATAATTTAATTTATATTTATGGCTCATCCCCACATTAATATAACATAATGTTTAGCGTATTTTATAAAAAATGATCTAACATTTTAAAAACTCCACTCTTTTCAATAGATTAAACGATTAAAAAAATACTATTGTGCAAAAAAACAATTTAGTCCTTTTGGACAATATTTAATTAAATATTCTTGATAACTTAAGTATAATTTGTTGATAACTTTTTTTATCTAGTTAAACTAAGTGTCTTTAAATAATTATTAACAAAAAAATATTTTAAAAGAAGCTTTCATAAATCATCAATAATTTAAGACTTTTTTATAAATAACTTATTGTCTTTGTTTATAACTCTAATTTTTTATCATATTAAACCATAATATGAATCATTGACAAATGTCCTTGCTAGCAATGCTAATTTGGCGTATTTTATATAGATTATGTAATGTTATTTTATATCAATAGAATTCCAAAAATATTATGAAATTCTTGCAATAAATACTTATTATAATTTAGTTTTAATTTTACCAAGGTGTGATTATGTCTGAAAAATTTAATTCAAAGAATACTAATATAACAAAATCAGTAAAAGTAATTATTATCGGTGCTGGCATTTGTGGTTTAGCAATAGGTTGGGATTTAATTCGTAACGGTGCAGAAGTACACATATATGACAAAGGTGAAGTGGCAGATGGTTCAACTAATAAATCTGGCGGAATGCTTGCAGGCGGAATTGAAAATGAACCTTCTGAAGCCAACTTATGGAACTTAACTCGTTATTCTCAATCATTATGGAAACAATATCGTTTAGATTTAGAATCAGCAAGCGGTAAGAACATCCGTTATCAAAACCACGGTACGATGATGCTTGGTACAACAAAAGATGACCTTGCACAAATTGAGTTCATATATAATTATCAAAAAGGCTTAGGTGTTAATGTTGAATGGCTTTCAGGTCGTGATGTTAAAAAAATGGAACCACACCTTAAAACTGTTGGTGGAATGTGGTGTGAAGATGACCACCAAGTAAACAGTGGTTTACTTGCAAAAGCATTAGCAATCGCTATTGAAAACGATGGTGGTAAAATTTATACCAACACCCATATTAAATCAATTAGCCACAGTAATGGGAAAGCATCAGGAATAGTCCTTGATGACAACAGTATTATAAGTGCAGAAAAAATTATTGTTAGTGCAGGTGTGAATTGTCCAGATTTACTTAATGGTATTGCCGATATTCCTATTCGCCCTTTAAAAGGTCAGATGTTATCGCTTAAAATGCACACTCGTTTAATTGATCGTGTTATTTGGTCTCCTAAAACTTACCTTATACCTAAATCTAACGATACTTTAATGATTGGTGCAACTGTAGAAGAGCAAGGTTTTAATAATGATAATACTGCAGGTGGTATTCTTGCACTGCTAGAATCAGCATGGCGAATTTTACCTGCAATAGAAGATCTACCAATAAAATATATGTGGGTTGGACATCGCCCTACTGCTCGCGATGACCGCCCGATATTAGGAGAACTTCCTATTACTAATATTTATATTGCCGGTGGTCATCACCGTAACGGAATCTTACTTGCCCCTGCTACTGGTAAAATTATGGCAGATATGATATTAGAAAAAGAAGTTAATAAGATTGTAAAAGATTTCTCAATAAATAGATTTTTATAAAAGGTTTGATAAAAATTGATGAAAATAAAAATTAATGGCATTGATACAACAACAAAGCATATTACCCTATTGCAAATTCTAATGGAAAATAATATTTCCCTTGAAACAAGTAGAGTGGCTGTTGCTATTAATGATTGTGTTATCGTAAAATCTAAGTGGAATGAATGTAATATTAATTGTGGTGATACAGTTGAAATTGTAAAACCATTTCAAGGTGGGTAATAAATGACCGATACTTTAATAATTGATGACCTAGAATTAAACAGTCGTTTGTTAGTGGGAACAGCTATGTACCCAAATCAACAATCAATGTTGGAAAGTATTGAAGCATCTGGTGCGGAAATGATTACGGTATCTATTCGTAGAATTTCACTGGAGGAATATCATGACAGCCCAATTAAATTATTAAATAAATATAAGATATTACCAAATACAGCTGGGTGTGAAACGGTAAAGGATGCTGTTCTTACAGCACAATTAGCCCGTGAAAGCTTAGGAACTGATTGGATTAAATTAGAAATAATTGGCGATAAAAAAACACTATATCCAGATGTTGAAGCCTTAATTGAAGCATCTAATATACTAGTAAAAAATGGTTTTAAAATATTGCCATATTGCACTGACGACCCTGTTGTTTGCCAAAAGCTTGTTGATGTTGGGTGTAAGGCAGTAATGCCGTTAGGTGCGCCAATTGGAACAGGTCTTGGTATTTGCAATCCATATAATATAGAACTAATTTGCAATAGTATTGATGTTCCTGTAATTTTGGACGCAGGAATTGGTACACCATCTGATGCGGCAAGGGCAATGGAACTTGGCTGTTCAGCCGTGTTACTAAACACTGCCATTTCAAAATCTCAAGACCCAATACTGATGGCATCAGCATTTAAAAATGCTGTGCAAGCAGGGCGTGATGGATTTAAAGCAATTAGAATGTCTAAGAAGTTTCACGCAGAATCATCAAGTCCACAAATGGGATTGATTGGCGGTTAATATGTTACCTAGTCTTTGTGTGTTAAGTGATAATAAGCAATCTACAAACTTAGAGAATACATTAAAACAATGTATTGATCTAGGTGCGCCGTGGATTTCACTTCGCGAATATGATATGCCTGATTTTAAAATTTCTAATATTGCAACAAACCTTGTTAAATATTCAGAAAATTATGGCACAATAATATCTGTATGGAATAATCCTAAAATATCAGAAGAGTTGCAAATTGGATTACATTTAAATATGGGAACATTTTCTGCTGATTACAAAGATCGCTTAAATTATGACTGCCCACTAGGTGCATCAACACATACACCTAAAGAGATTTCTTCTGCTAGGGGTTCTGATTATATTACTATAAGTCCTGTATATGATAGTATTTCTAAAGTTGGTTACACAGGCATAGGAATAAATACATTTAAAAGTCTTTGTGGTTATGCAACACAACCTGTATATGCTATGGGTGGTATTACTGAAAGCAATATAATTGATGTATTAGAATCTGGGGCATATGGAATTGTTATGTGCGGTGAAATTATGAACGACCCTAAGAAGATTAGCTATATTTTAAAGCTACTTTAATAAACTTGTATTATTTTACAAATTTTAATATATTTAGGTATTAATTAATAATTAGGAAGAAATATTATGAAATTATTTATGACACTACTATCTGCTTTAATTACAGTAAGTATTCCATCTTTTGCTTTTGCAAACGAAGGCGCAGTTGATTATACATCAACAATTGCTGGTGCAATTGTAATTACCGTTTTTGTTGGTGCTTACGCGCTTGTCATATTAGAAGAGCAGATTCACTTAAAAAAATCAATTCCTGTAATTATAGCAGCTGGTATTATTTGGTTTATTATTGCCGCAACGCTAACAGCAAACGGTGATACTCAGACTGCTAACACAGCACTGAAACACGCAATTGTTGAATTTGCTGAATTATTTTTATTCTTATTAGCAGCAATGACATTCATTAACTCTATGCAGGTATTTGATGTATTTGAAGCAATCAGGGCAAAAATAATTCGTATGGGACTTTCTTACCGTGGAGTATTTTGGATTACTGGTTTGCTAGCATTCTTCATTTCACCAATGGCCGATAACTTAACAACAGCATTAATTATGGGTACAATCGTTCTTGCTGTTGCACAAAAAAACAAAAAATTTATTACCATTGCCTCCATTAACATTGTTGTAGCTGCCAATGCTGGCGGTACATTTTCACCATTCGGTGACATTACAACACTTATGGTTTGGCAGTCAGGTAAAGTTGAATTCTCTCAGTTCTTCGTATTATTCATCCCAAGTATTATAAACTGGATAGTTCCAGCATTTATTATGAGCTTTGCTATTGAAAATAAAAAGCCAGAAGGTTCTGTTGGTGATTGCAAAATTGCTGATGGCGGAGTGACAATAATAGTATTATTTATTTTTTCAATCATTCTTGCTGTAACAGCACATAACACATTCAACTTACCGCCTGTACTTGGTATGATGACAGGTCTAGGTTTATTACAATTTTATTCTTGGGCGTATGGTCGTAACATAACAATATCTCGCCTTTACCAACAACCTCATGTAATTGAAAAAAGATTAAAAGAACGTTTAAAGCGTAAATTTAATATTTTCAGCGAAGTAGAACGAGCAGAGTGGGATACATTACTATTTTTCTATGGTGTAGTACTTTGTGTTGGTGGATTAGGTACGCTTGGGTATATGGCACTACTATCCGACCTTATGTATACACAACTAGGTCCACTAAAAGCTAATATTTTAGTTGGTTTATTGTCATCAATTGTTGATAACATTCCTGTAATGTTTGCAGTGTTAAATATGAACCCTGAAATGTCAACTAGCGAATGGTTATTAATAACATTAACTGCTGGCGTTGGTGGTAGTTTACTTTCTATCGGTTCAGCCGCAGGTGTGGCAATGATGGGGCAGGCAAAAGGTTATTACACATTTTTTAGTCACTTAAAATGGTCTTGGGCTATTGCACTTGGTTATGGTGCCAGCATTTGGGCACACATATTAATCAATGGTGTATAATTAAATATTAATTAATCTCTTTCCCAAGGGAAAACAATCCATTCATCTTGATTGTATTCCTGTACATATGTGTCTACATATTGTTACCTACAGGCTAACATATAATGTAGCATAATGCGCTTTGGGGAATTTCTCACGCAATATTTTGAAGCTTTCGCCAGTGTCTGATAAATCATCAATAATAATGTATCCATCACCATCACCTTCAATAACATTAAAGAATTCAGCTTCATCAGTCTGTTCACGACTATTGTAAGTAGCCATTGCAATCACTTCAATGTGTCTAACACCTAACATATGTGATAACAATGCAGTCGGAACAAGCCCACCACGAGCAACCGCTATTAATTTTTTTTATTTAACAAATTGCAACTGTTCCGCAAGTTTTTCTATAATAATTTCAATTGTTGACCAACTAATATTTATTATTTTTAAATCTTTTTTATTCATATTTTAACTACTTAATTTTAAATTCTGAATGATAATAAATCAAAATTAGATTGTTATTAAATTATCAATTGACGTGATAATTTCATCCACGACTTGTTCTATCAAAGTAATATCTTTACCCTCTGCCATAACCCTAATAAGTGGCTCAGTTCCACTTTTACGAATAAGGGTACGGCCTGTATTCTTTAACTTATCATTACCGTCAGTGATAGATCTTTGGACTTCTGCGTTATCTAAAACAGAAAAGTCTTTTATACGAATGTTTTTTAACAATTGCGGGTATGGCTCAAAACAATTACATACTTGCGAAGCAGTTTTGTTTGTACTTATCATTGCTGATAATACATATAAACCCGCAACTGTACCGTCGCCAGTAGTTGCAAAATCACTAGTTACAATATGTCCAGATTGTTCGCCACCAAAATTACTGTCTGATTTTCTCATTTCTTCAACCACATAACGGTCACCTACTTGTGTACGGGTAAAACCAATGTTCTTATTAGACAAATATTCTTCTAATCCCATATTTGACATAACCGTAGAAATAACATTACCACGCAACTTACCGGCATCATTCAAGTAATTAGCAACAACTGCCATAATTTGATCACCATCAATTATCTTGCCTGTTTGGTCAACAACTATTAACCTATCAGCATCACCATCCAAGGCAAAACCAATATCAACACCTGCCTCAACAACAAACTTTGCTAATGCCTGCGGGTAAGTTGCACCAACATTGTCGTTAATATTTCTTCCATTAGGAGAATTACCAATCTGTAATACTTTTGCGCCAAGTTCTTCAAATACTTTAGGTGCTATTTTGTGCGCTGCACCATTTGCTGTATCTAAAGCAATAGTAAGTCCATTTAAACTAGTTCCCATTGGTAAGACAGACTTAACATGCTCTGTATAACGAATCGCAACATCTTTTAGCCTCATTGCACGACCAATTTTATCAGCAGGTGCATACAAATCAGAAAGGTCACTATCCATAAGTCTTTCTATTTCTGTTTCAACGCTATCTGAAAGTTTATAACCATCTGCATCAAAAATTTTAATACCATTATCATAATATGGATTGTGTGATGCTGAAATCATTACACCAGCATCAGCCCTTAATGACTTTGTTAATACGGCAATAGCAGGCGTTGGTACAGGACCAACTAATACAACATCCATACCAGCAGCTGTAAAACCAGCAACAAGTGCTGTTTCCACCATATACCCTGACAATCTTGTATCTTTACCAATAATAACTAAACGGCGACCTACTGAACTTGTGAAATAATACCCAGTAGACACAGCAAGATTTAATATAACGTCAGGTGTCATATGTCCGCTGTTAACTAATCCACGCATACCGTCAGTGCCAAAATATTTACGCAAAATCTTAATCCTTTCAATAACCTTATTAATTTTTTATTATAACAAAAAAAAGAAGACTATAAAAGTCCCCCTTTCTTCACATTTTATATACATTTATTACTATTTTTTAGAACTAGCTTTTTTAACGCTAGGTTTCTTAGTAGATTTTTTCTTTACAGCGATCTTCTTCCCAACAGTATTTTTAGTCGGATTAACTGTTGTCTTAGACTTACTCTTTGTACTTGGAACTGAACGGCTTGCTGTTTTAGTTATTTTTTCTTCATACTGCTTAGCAGTTTCACGTTTTATTTTTTTACCTTTAATAATCAAATTAATTTCTGCACCTGTAAGTGTTTCATATTCCATTAACCCTTTGGCTAATAAATGTAATTCTTTTTTATTTCTCATTAGAATATTACGGCAAGTCGCTGTTGCTTCGTCAATAATAGCACGAATTTCTGAATCAATAAGTTTAGAAGTGTCTTCACTAACATTTCCACGACCTGATGAAGTTACACCCCGCAAGAAATTTTGCTCTTCACTTTCAACTACACTGATTGTTCCTATTTTCTTAGAATAACCCCATTCCATAACCATCTTTGATGCCATAGAAGTCATCATTTGGATATCGCTTGATGCACCAGTTGTAATTTTGTCTTTACCAAAGATAATTTCTTCTGCTAAACGACCACCAATTCCCACTACTAAATTAGCTTTTAATTTCGCGTGTGATATTGATACGCTATCCCTTTCAGGTAAACGCATAACCATACCTAATGAACGACCTCGTGGAATAATTGTCGCTTTGTGGACTGGGTCAGATTCAGGTGAATACACTGTTGCCAATGCATGACCTGCTTCATGATATGCAGTAAATAATTTTTCATCTTCACTTAATGCCATTGAACGACGTTCAGCACCCATAATAACTTTATCTTTTGCATCTTCAAAGTCATTGTGGTGAACAACACGGTGGTTACGACGAACCGCAAGTAAAGCAGCTTCGTTTACCAAATTCGCTAAATCAGCACCAGAAAAACCAGATGTACCACGAGCAAGTAATGAAACCTTTACATCAGGTGCCATTGGTACTTTTTTCATATGCACTTTAAGAATTTGTTCACGACCATTAATATCAGGGTTTGGAACAATCACTTGGCGGTCAAAACGACCTGGTCTTAATAATGCAGGATCAAGAATATCAGGGCGGTTTGTTGCTGCAATAACAATAACACTTTCCCCATCTTCAAAACCATCCATTTCTACCAACATTTGGTTAAGAGTTTGTTCGCGTTCATCATTACCGCCACCCATTCCTGTGCCACGACGACGACCAACAGCATCAAGTTCATCAACAAAGATAATACAAGGTGATTGTTTTTTCGCTTGTTCAAACATATCACGTACACGCGCCGCACCAACACCAACAAACATTTCTACAAAGTCAGAACCTGAAATAGAAAAGAATGGAACGCCTGCTTCACCTGCGACTGCACGAGCTGTCAATGTCTTACCTGTTCCAGGAGGTCCAATTAATAGAACACCACGAGGTAACTTACCACCAAGTCGTTGATATTTTTTAGGATCGCGTAAGAAGTCTACTGTTTCTTGTAATTCTTCTTTGGCTTCTTCAATACCTGCAACATCATCAAACGAAACTTTTTTCTTTTCTTCTTTTAATAGCTTAGCACGAGATTTACCCATACCCATAGCCTTGCCAGCTTGACCGCCACCACCCATGCCACGCATAAAGAAAATCCATACCGCAATCAATAATAACATTGGGAACCAATTCAATAATAAAGCTAAGAATGACATATCTTCGTCCACTGGACGGGCTGATACAGTAACTGATTTTTCTATCAATCTGTTAATTACCGTAGGATCGTTCGGAGAATAAGTTTTAAACTTAGTACCATCACGCAATGTACCGTTAATATTATTACCAGATATAACAACATCTGTAACAGAACCTTCGTAAATATCACTAATAAATGTACTATAAGGCACTACTTGTAGTTTACCTTTTGGTTTGCTTGGCGTTTGGAAACTATTAAATAAGAACCCCATACCAACTGCAATCAAAATCCAAACTAATATATTACGGTTTATTTTCACGACTTTGTTCCGTTTATTTTCACGACTTTGTTCCTTAGGTTTAAAATTTTTGTTCCTTAGGTTTAAAATTAATTATTTATATAATATAGGGATTTTTTTAATAAATAAAAGGGGTGGGAGTAAATAATTTCCATTTATTATCACAAATAGCCATATTGTAGCTATTTTTTAAGGTTATGCTACCAATAGAGATTAATTTATCGCCACTATAAAGTGCAGGGAAGGTATTAAGAATCATATTAGGTACATCATTTAAGCTAATAAAATCAAAATCACTGTCCTTATTATCTTTCAACATTTTAGCGGTTTTGCCCCCAAGGTGGCCAAATTTTAAATTAGCAAATTTTAAACCAGCGCTTAAATTATTTATATAAAACCTATCGTCATAGACATATTCTTTTTTATTACCTGTTAAATTAATCGCATTAGAACATTTAGACTCCTCACGAAAAATCCACAAATTGTTTCTTAATATCTTAACATTACAGTAATGTAATGTTGCGCCAGGGAAATCATCTAACAAACTGTCAACTAACCTAATTAATTTTTCTGTGCGTGGTGGGATAAAATCACCATTCACCCACATAAGTATATGGCGAATTAGATAATATAATTCACTATACCCAAGTGATAATGACGACATATCTAGTTTTACAGCGCCACCAATATACGGTGTAGCTAATTTTTTTATATTAGAAATAAGCTTTAATTCAATATCTCTACGCCTAACTATTGCATTTGTATAATTAACCTCTAATAGCCTTTTAAATTCACTATTCTTAGAAATTTTATTACGCAAACGAACCCTTGAAAAAAATTCATTATTATTACTAGGATCTTTTACCACATCAATATCATTAATCTTACACCAACCTACAAGGTCAGACTTTTCAATAGTCAGCAAAGGGCGAATTATTGTTCCCCAATCAGTAAGCCGTTTACCATTCATTGCGGTAAGTCCCATTGTCTTACTGCCCATTTCCATTCTAAGGGCAACTGTTTCAAGGACATCACCTCTATGATGACCTAATAATACATATTCAACATCATTTTCATTACACCAATCACCAATTAATTTATATCTAATATTTCTGGCAAATTCTTGAATACCATTATCAGGTGCAACTTCTTTATTAGTTAAAACAATACTATTTACGCATATTTTTTTTAAGCGTTTTTGAACTGTAATTGCCTCATATGAACTTTCAGGTCGTAAATTATGATCTACAATAATAGCACTGATTTTTACATCATTTTCACTGCCCCATTTTTGGGCAAGACTAGCACAAGCCATACTGTCACTACCACCTGATACAGCAACAACAATATGCTTTGGATTAGTTAATATCAGTCGCTTTAAAGCACCTGAAAAAAAATCATACAAATCATTCATTTTAATTATTCATTGGTAAATATGAAAAAGATAAAAGTAAGTATCTACTGTCTACCTAATTTAATTATTTATTACATTATAACAGTAACTGCACGACGGTTCTTAGACCAAGCAGAACTTATATGAAGATCAACCACTGGGCGTTCCTTACCATATGAAATAACTTGTAATTGACGAACAGGAACTCCACAAGACATCAAGTAATTTTTAACTGTTGTTGCACGCTTTTCTCCAAGGGCTAAGTTATATTCACGAGTACCACGTTCATCAGCGTGACCTTCTAATATAATTTTAATCTTAGGATTTTTTAAAATAAAATCAGCCTGCTTATTTAATATTTTTTTTGCTTCCGCAGTTAAGGACTGACTGTTGTAAGAAAATAAAATAGTATCATTCACTTCGGTTAAAAACTGCTGACCAATTACCGACGAACTATTTTCATAAAATCCACTCTCAGTCATTGGCGCTGATAAAGATGTTTCCTGCATTGGATCATTGCCTTCACCACCAGCACAAGCTGTAATTGTAAATAACAATAGTGATAGCATTGTAATTTTTTTAATATTCATAGCCATTCCCTTATTTAAATTTTTATATTATAAACTCGATTAAAACATAATAAATAGTAAAGATCAAACAATCTATCTTTTATTTGAATTTGACCAAGCAGGATCAGATGCAGAAGTTGGTGTTTTTATCTCACGCAAATTCTGACCAGTTATATCAATAGACATAATCTTATTCTTTGAACTACTAATATCATTACGGAAGAATAAAACAACCCTACCGTTAGGTGAAAAAGTTGGACCTTCATCTAAGAAACTATTTGAAAGCAATCTTTCACCACTGCCATCAACATTCATAACACCTATATAAAACTTACCACCTGTTTGCTTAGTAAAGGCAATTAAGTCACCACGAGGCGACCATACAGGAGTCGTATACGAACCATCACCAGATGAAATTCTTTTAGCGACCCTACCTATTTTCATAGTATAAACCTGTGCAGAACCGCCCCTGTCCGATGTGAAGGTTATACTTTTTCCATCAACAGAGTAAGACGGTGAAGTATCAATAAATTTATTATTAGTTATTTTAATAAATTTTTTACTAACTAAGTCCATTTCCCAAATATTTGATTTTCCATTGTCAGCATAAGAAAATATAATTTTTCTCCCGTCAGGAGAAAATCTTGGTGCATAAGTCATATTTTTGAATTGCCCCAAAAATGTAATTTTACCCGTTTTTATATCGTGAAGATAAATGGCAGGAACTCCACGCTTATATGACATATAAGCAATTCTCTTTCCATCAGGTGAAAAACGAGGTGTTAAAACTAAATACTTTCCACTCGTAATGTATTTAACTCTTTCCCCATCACTATCCATAATTGCAATCTGTTTAACGCGACGATTACCCTTTTTAGATTCGGATACAAATAAAATTCTACTGTCAAAATATCCTCTCTCGCCAGTAATACGACTATAAATATCATCCGACATCATATGTGAAAGACGACGCCAAGATTTTCTTGGTATGCGATATTTTTTCGCTAATATTTGCTTTTCACGAGTAATATCCCATACAAACATTTCAATCGTATATTTATCGTCGCCATATAGTGCGACATTACCAGTAATTAAAATTTCTGCTTTAATTAAACGCCAATCGTCAAAGCGTGGGCGAAAACGCATTTCATGTGGTGTTTGTATAAATGCATCCCTAGAAATAGTTGAAAATAATCCACTACTTAGTAAGTCATTTGAAATTACTTCACTAATATTACTTATAATTTTTACTGTCTCGCCATCTTGTTCCATAGCGTAAAATGGGCTAACTGCAACAGATGTAGTTTTAAATTCACCTTCTGTGATACTTATTTCTAATGATTCAGCATAGGCAGTACCCAACATACTAGTAATTACAAATAAGCAAATAAATATCATCTTACTTAAATGTTTTTTAATTGAAAGCAATATAATAAATATAGCATTACTATTTAAAAAAAAATTTTGTATAATTTTACCCTGCATAAATATCACCTTAGTTCCTTTAACTTTAATTAAACATCTTCTTTGGATCAAATGTTATTTCCATTTTTTTCCAATGTTTATATTTTTCTTTTGGCATATTAAGCGGATTACATTCAGGACTTAATATAGCACGAATAGCACTTTCTGCCATAACTTCCATAAATGGATTAGACATAGATTTACTAGTGTATAATATTTTAGCTAATTCAACTGTACCATCTTTTTTCGTGAATACTGTTATTTTAGTCACTAAATCACTCGCATTTTGAACTCCTGCAGGAACTTTCCAACATTTTCGTAATTGATCACGCAGACCAATTAAATCATCTTTAGTCAAGTTACCATCAAGCCGTTGTGATGTTTTTGATTTATTATGGCTTTTTTTCACATCGTTAATAATTTTTTTATTTTTTTTATTAATTGATGTTGTCGTTTTTTTAGCATCTTTTTCTGTCACAACAGGTTTTTTAGGATCAATGGTTTTTAATAGCTTCTTAGTGTCTATCTTTTGTGTTTTATTAGCAACTCTAGCCTTTTTATTTTTCTCAACCTTAAGCGTCAACTTAATATTTTTTTTCTTAGAAGATGTTTTTTTAACCACATTTAACTCTAACTTAGGTTTAGGCTTAGATTTAACCTTTAACTTGGGTTTAACTTTAGGCTTTGGCTTAGATTTAACCTTTAACTTGGGTTTAACTTTAGGCTTTGGCTTAGATTTAACCTTCGGCTTCTTCTTAACTGTTTTTGATTGATTAAAATTATTAGTTTTCTTAACTTGTGTCTTTTTTGCCTTAGGTGCTTTATCAACCGCTAATTCCACATTAAGAATAACCCTTGGTGGTAATTTAACATCTTTTGGAAAAATAACATTAATACCTACAAACAGCAGTAATACTGCAATATGAACACCAGCTGAAACTAATAATGAAAATTTCATATACGACCTACTGTAATGGTTGAGTAATCAGGGCAACTCGCTTAAATCCTACTTTTGCTAGTTGGCTCATTACTTCCATCACTTTACCATATGGAACAGTTTTATCCCCGCGAACAAAAATACGGGTTTTTGAATTTACTTTAACAATTGCCTTCATTCTTCCTATAAATTGCTTCTTAGTGACTTTTGTTTCTTGCAAATACAACTGACCACTATCTTTAATAGTTACAACAAGCGGTTTTTTTTGTGATTTAATAGCAACGGCATTATTATTTGGTAAATCAACTTTAATACCAATCGTCATCATTGGGGCGGTAACCATAAACACAATCAATAACACCAACATAACATCAACCATTGGTGTGATATTAATATCAGCGTTTTGTCGATGATTTCGTCTTGATGTTCGTGGTGTAAATTTTACCGACATATATAAACCTTATTTCTTTTTGTTATCAATACGGCGTGAAATAATACCAATAAATTCACCCATAAATGTTTCAAGACTAACATTAACACGGTCAACATCCGAAGATAGTTTGTTATATGCAATTGTTGCAGGAATAGCAGCAAATAAACCAAGAGCAGTAGCAAATAGTGCCTCCGCTATGCCAGGTGCAACAACAGCAAGTGATGTTTGTTTGGATACGGCAATTGCTGTAAAGCTATTCATAATACCCCAAACCGTACCTAATAAACCAATAAATGGTGCTGATGAACCAATAGATGCTAAGATAGGCATATTCAAATCCAATTTATCCATTTCTTTATTAAGAACCACATTCATTGTTCGTTCAATACGTTCAAGAATTCTTGCTTCGCCAACAGACGGCTGTTTCCATTCACGCATTGCAGAAACAAACATTATTGCCATTGGATCAGAGAACTTTACTTGTTTAGATTTTAAAATATTGTCTAATGAAACACCTGACCAAAATAAATTTTCAAAGTCATTCATGCTGTTACGGATTTCTTTAAGAGCGTACCATTTATCGATAATAATTGCCCAACACCAAACACTGGCAAGCAACAAGCAAATCATTATACTTTGCACCAAAAAATCAGCTCTAAAAAATAAGCTGAATACACTTAAATCTATTTCTACATTAGGTGTTGTCATAAAATTTCCTTAAATTAATATTATCTAACAAATTGTTTAGTTAAGCTTACTTTAGAAACATTAACTAATCTAAATTATCTTAATAGCCAACAGGCAATCTTACAAGAATACCATCTGAATTTATACTAACAATTTTTACTATTAAATGCACCAATTTTTTTTCACTACAAATTATTTTTTGTTCAAAAGTAACGCAAACCCCCTTTGCCGTTATAGGAATACAAGTTACCGTTAATTCATCGTCTAAATATACAGGTAATTTAAAATACATTTCAACGATTTTAACAACAATTAAAATACCCATTTTCTGCATAGAGTCGCTAATTTATACCCTTTGAACGTGTCCATTCTGACCTTACCCGTTCAGCAAAGTTTAAATATTGAGAATGATAAACCATACCACCTGCAGCTGTATTTTCCCAGTATACTCTAACTGGAATTGTGAAATCTTTATTTTTCATTTTATTTTACGCCTATTTTAAAATTGATCTAACAAATCTAAGTTTTTGTTATCAATACTTTTTTTCGGTTTAAGTCCAATATATTTCCAACCCGATTGTGTTAACATTCTTCCCCTAGGTGTTCGTTGTAACAATCCCTTTTGAATCAAGAATGGCTCAACCACATCTTCTAATACATCACGTTCATTACCCATTGCTGCCGAAAGAGTCTCAACACCCACTGGACCACCGCCATAATTATCAACCAACAATTTCATATAAGATCTATCAATTCTGTCAAGACCCTCACAGTTTAAAATTTTATTTATTTAAGCCCTATTTGCAGTTTCTGCCATAATTTGATTTAGCGTTCGCATATTTGAATGTGTTATTATTATCGCAAGTGCATCTGCACTGTGTTCTGAATCAATATTTGCACCACTAAGTAAAATTTTAACCATACTTTCAACTTGACCTTTCCCCGCAGAACCACTGCCAGTTAATGATTTTTTTATCATTCTGTTTTGATATTCATTAACTGGTAAGTTATTAACTGACAATGCAAGCATTGCCACGCCTCATGTCTGCTCCAACCTAAGTGAAGTGTAAGGATTTTTATTAACAAAAACATCTTCAATAGCACTTTCAATTTTAAATTTTTCAGAAAGATGTGTTTTTATAATGCTAGTTATTTCATTATAAATTGTAAGTAACCTATTCGCCATTATATCCTTAGCCTTAGGTTTGATAGCACCAAAAGCAACAAACTGTAAATAATTACGTCAATTGCAATTATACCCCATCTTGTATTGGTTAAGCCATCAATGCCTAATATATAAATCTTTTCAATCATAACAGAACCATACAACAAAAAATAAATGTTCATAATATGTTCTTTTGTCTTTTTAAAGAAAAATACATTTGAACTCAACTTATATATTTAAATATGCAACATTAATAAGAAACAAAACATTATTTGATTAAATTTCTTACTGCTTGACATAATTAATAAATCTTATTATACAGATAAAATAATTTATCAACACTTTGGCTGTGTAGCTCAGTTGGTTAGAGCACTCGCTTCATACGTGAGGGGTCATAAGTTCAAATCTTATCACAGCTACCATAAAAAAGACCACCTTAACGGGTGGTTTTTTATATTTATATCTTAAATAATGCACTTGTTCTATATTTTATTTGTCATATGTACAGATTTAAAATGGAACAATGTCTCTTTAAAATGGAACAATGTCTCGCGATATTAATTCATCAATTGTTTGTCTTTTTCTTATAATGTAATCCTTATTTTCAACAATAAGTATTTCCGCAGGTGTTCCACGACTGTTATAATTATCGGCATGAACCATTCCATATGCACCTGTTGATAAAATCGCATATAAATCGCCACGCTTCATTACTGGTGAGTCACGTTTTTACACATGTAATCACCACTTTCACAAATTGGCCCTACTAAGTCTGCAACCGCAGTTTGTTTAGTCTCTTTTACTGCTAAAATATGATGATATGCACCATATAAAGTTGGACGAATTAAATCATTCATTGCAACATCATCAATTATAAATCTACGCATATCATTAGACTTAATGTTTTCAACACTACCAACCAATATACCCGCGTGACCAACGCTATCAATAACCATTCTAGCATATTTATTGACATCTGGTGCTGTTTCATCAGGGTTGTACAAATGCCTAACCCACCGCCTAAATCTAAACGCTTTAATCCAATTCCCATATTCATTAG
Organism: Chaetoderma sp. LZ-2023a; assembly: GCA_034401795.1. Classification (NCBI taxonomy): domain Eukaryota; kingdom Metazoa; phylum Mollusca; class Caudofoveata; order Chaetodermatida; family Chaetodermatidae; genus Chaetoderma; species Chaetoderma sp. LZ-2023a. The sequence goes on from JAVVLW010000020.1 coordinate 19,491, forward strand.
TTCAGTTGCCAAAGCGGCAACTTTTTCATATGATTCAATAAATGGCTGTACACTCATCAATTGCCAGAGCAATATCAACACCAAATTTATCTATCTTTTTACCTGTTGAAATTTTATCGTGAGTTTCCGCATCAACATCAGGATTTATACGAAGGGCAACTGGGGCAATCTTGCCCAATGATTTAGCGACATCATTTAACTGGTATAATTCTTCAATAGATTCAACATTGATTTGTAAGACTCCTGCTTCTACAGCATCTTTCAATTCATCATCACTTTTACCAACTCCTGAATAAATAATTTTACTTGCTGGCGTGTACCAGACAATATAGCGCACTTTAATTCACCACCAGAAACAATATCCATACCACAACCATTATTTACCAGTGCTGTTAATATTGCCTGATTTGAATTAGCCTTCATTACGTAATGTATAACGCATTTATTATCAAAAGCATTTTGGAAATCTTTTAATCGCTTTAAAATATGTTCAAGGCTGTAAATATATAATGGCATTCCATATTTATAATATAAATCATTAACAGACATCATAGTCAACAGTAAGCATTCCTGAATTATATGAAAAAGTTTTATTTGACATATCTTAATCCTTATTTACAATCGCTTGCTGATTTTGTTGTATCTAAACAATTTTGTTCCTGATTGGATAGTAATTCATCACTAAGGTATGGCTGTTTACCACAAGCTGATAATACCAACAAAGATACAATCAATACTGTCGCTTTTAATGTTTTGTTATTCATATTACTTTTTACCTAATAGTCTTTTTCTTGCTCGCTTACATGCACTAGCAACATTCTTTGGTGCTGTACCGCCAAATGATTTGCGTGATTTAACTGATGCTTCAACAGAAAGAACACTAAATACTTCATCAGTTAGCCTCGGCTCAATACTTTGCATATCTACTATTGGTAAGTTTTCTAACTCAACCCCTTTTTCATCAGCAATTGCCACGATATAACCCGTAATATGGTGAGCATCACGAAACGGCATATTCATTACTCTTACTAAAAAATCTGCTAAGTCTGTTGCCGTTGGGAAGCCATTTTTCAAAGCCTCACGCATTGCTTTTTTATTAGTTTTTAAATCTTTAACTATTCCCGCTGTTGCCATAATTGCAAGGGCAAGGCTATCAGAAGCATCAAATGTAACTTCTTTATCTTCTTGCATGTCTTTACTGTATGTCATAGGAAGACCCTTCATTACAATTAACAGGCTAGTTAATGCACCAATAATTCGCCCTGGCTTAGCACGAACAAGTTCTGCAGAGTCAGGGTTTTTCTTTTGTGGCATTATTGATGAACCTGTTGTAAAAGCATCCGATAGAATTACAAACTTGAATGGATCAGAACACCAAATAACGCATTCTTCGGCAAATCTAGACATATGTACAGAACAAATTGATGCACACGATAAAAATTCAAGCGCAAAATCACGACTTGCTACACTGTCCATAGAATTTTCTGTTGGACGGTCAAAACCTAATTTTTTAGCTGTTAATTTTCTGTCAATTGGAAAACTTGTTCCCGCCAAAGCAGCCGCACCAAGCGGACATTCATTCATTCGCTTACGACAATCCTGAAATCTGGATAAATCACGACCTAACATTTCCGCATATGCTAATAAGTGATGTCCAAATGTTATCGGTTGTGCAGTTTGCATATGAGTATATCCTGGCATAACAACATCTGCATTTTCTTCTGCTTTGTTTATCAATTCATTAATTAATATTTTTAAACTAGCAATAGTACTGTCAATATTATCACGCACCCATAATCGGAAATCTGTTGCAACTTGATCATTACGACTGCGTCCTGTGTGAAGCCTGCCACCTGCATCACCAATTAAATCTTTAAGTCTTGCTTCAATATTCATATGAATATCTTCTAAGCTAGTAGAAAATTCAAACTTACCACATTCAATTTCTTTTTCAATTTTTTTAAGGCCTTTGATAATACTATCACAGTCTTTTTTTGTGATAATACCACATTCTGCTAACATAGTTGCATGTGCAATTGAACCCGCTATATCTTGTGAATACATACGCTTGTCAAAACCAATTGATGCATTGATTTCTTCCATTATTGCTGATGGTCCACCGCTAAAGCGTCCCCCCCACATTTTATTAGCTGTCATAAACACTACCCTTTTATTAAAATTACAGAATACAAAACTATATTATTTCAAAACTATACTATTTATAGTGTAATTGAAATTAAATTATAGTGTAATTGAAATTAAAAAATACTAATTCTTGTAATAACAACAATAGTTTTTAAATATTCAATAGCAAACATAATTAATGTTCCTGGATATAAATACCATTCTTTAGTTTTAACCCATTCGTTTTTAATTGGGTAAGGAATTATTTTAACATTAGGGAGGCGATATTTTATTTCTTCTAAGGCACGAGGCATATGATAAGAACCTGTAACAAGGTAAATAGATTTATAATTTTTCTTTTTTACAAACACGGCACTCTCTATCGCATTGTCAAAAGTATTTTTAGCTTCATACCCAAGTACAATACAACAATTCTCTTTTTTAGATTTTCTATTAACAGAGTTAATCAATTGCACAATGGCAATTGATTTATGTACACCTGATATAAATAATGTTTTCACACGGTTTTTTTCTAATAAATCTAGCCCTACTTGAATTCTGCCTGCCCCCCCAGTTAATACAATCGCAGTATCAGCATAACCAGGGTTAGGAACATTATATTTGTTCACCTGCGAAACAAATCCAAACAAACCCGCAATTACAAATATTATTATTACCCATAAAGAATAGATTGTTTTTTTCATTATTCCTCACCATAAAAGCGTCTTTTTAAAGTTGCTTTTACTGTTATAAAACTAGATAATAATGATATATAAGATGTAAATGGAACCACAAGAAGCAACAATAACCATTGCATAAATGATAATGCCGAACCAGCTTGACCGCCAATAGACCATAAGCTAAATATGGTAATATAAGCACAAATAAAACCTGCTATTGATGATTTTAAACCCAACCTAAATGCGTGACTGCAAAAATCTCGTGAAATAAATTTATCTGTAGCACCCATTAACACTAACATATTTATTGTTTGCATATTCATTGTCATCAACCCACGCGTGGCAGCAATAACCATAATTATAGCACTAATTAATATTAACAATGTCAAAGTATAAACAACAGTGGTAATACTTCCAACAATAGTTGTAACCTTTTGACGCCAAATTTGATAATCATCAATAATCAAGTTTTCTGTTACTTGACTTAAATTATCACGCATTTCTTCAATATTTATATTGATGCCATCATACAATTCAACTTCAATCATATCTGGAACTGGTAGATTAGTATATTCCAATCCTCCACCAAGCCAAGGTACTAATAAATTCACGATTTCCTGACGACTTAGTGCACGAACAAACTTAACACCTTCTGTCTGCCCTAACATAATTGTAGCCCTGTCAAGAATATCAGCCCTAGCACTATCAGTTATTTTTTTAGGGTGAACAATTTGTACGCTAAGGCTATTTGTAATACCAGAAGTCCATTTATAACCTGCTGACGAGGTAATGTAACCCACCGCCATAAACAGTGTTGCTAGATAAACCATAAACCCAACTAGCCATGGTAAAAAGCGGCTAAAGGTATTTTTTTCTAATGGAATTATTGGGCGTGTTTTATTATTCACTTTTTTGGTCATTATTAACACTGAGCCTTTTTCTTTAATATCACGCCACCATTTTCAATATGTAATTCTGAGTAATATTTTGAGTTCACTAAACTTTGATTATGTGTAGCCATAATAATTGTAGTGCCTTCACGGTGCAATTGTTCAAATAATGCCATAATTCTGTTTGCTGCAACATCATCAACTGAACCAGTTGGTTCATCAGCTAATATTATTTTAGGTGATGAAATAACAGACCGCGCAATACTAAGACGCTGTTGCTGACCGCCTGATAATGCATCAGGATATGAATCCATAAAACTATTAAGACCAACCCACAAAATCATTTGTTCAACTTTGCGGGTGATTACTTCTTCATTTTCACCTTTGATACGCAATGGTAAAGCAACATTATCAAATGCTGTAAGGTGAGGTAGTAATTTGTAATCTTGGAAAACTATACTAATCTTTTGACGCATCAATGATACATCGTCGTGTGTATAGTCAACTGAGCTTTTACCAAAAATATGAGCCGTACCACGGCTTGGCAATCCACCTAAATAAATTAATTTAAGCAATGACGATTTACCAGCACCACTTTTACCAGTTAGGAAATAAAAACCGCCTCGTTCAATACTAAGGCTAACATTATTTAAAATTAGGGAGGAATTCCTGTAACGGAAATCCAATCCACTGAATTTGATTATTGCATTCCCACTGTTTATCATATATAGAATATACAATAATATTACATAAAAGTGAAGACATTAAAATGTAAATTTTTTAATGTTAATATTCAAGTGTTTTTCTTAAAAAAACACCTAAAAATGGTATTAAATAAAAATGATAATAACCTGCCCATCTTGCTCTACAAAATTCAGTAATACAAGTGTAAACATGCAACACGGTGACCTTGTCAAATACGGTGACCTTGTCAAGTGTAGTGTGTGCAATTATGACTGGGTAGTATCTCCTTTAAACAGTAAAGATGACAAAGAGATTAACAAATTAAATATCAAGCCCATCTCAATTATAAAATATAGTTCAATCACTAAGATATTATTTATAATAACATTATTAATTGCCATAGTGATAGTATCGTCGTTTTTACAAACACCAAAAATCTATAACTATTTCACACATAATCAAAAACGCGTTGAAAACATAACATTCACATCAAAAGGTTATTCAATAGAAATATATAAGCACCTTTATCAAGAAATTTCAGGTGAAATAGTTTTATCTGCCTACGGAATTATTAAAAGTAATTCACCTTTATCTTTAGATGAAACAAAATTTACAGCAACATTAAAAGATTCAAGTGGAAATTCATTAAATAAAATTCCATTTAAAGTTATCAATAAATCATCAAAAGACAATACTGTTAAATTCCATTTAATAATATCCAAACCACCTGTTGGGATAACAAAAATTATTATTAACGAGTCTTAATTCCAACATTCAAAATATAAATAATTTACCCAATCATATTAATTTATTTAACAATCCTCTAAATATTTTTTTCTTGCTTTTTACTATAGTTCAAGGTATTTTCAACGCATATATTTTATATAACTAATATTTAAGGATTAGATAATGGCAGGTCACTCTAAATGGGCTAATATTCAACACCGTAAAGGTGCACAAGATAAAAAACGAGCTGGTCTTTTTGCTAAACTAGCAAAAGAAATTTATGTTGCAGCAAAAATGAGCGGTGGCAATATGGATTTAAATCCTCGTTTACGCCTAGCTGTAACAACAGCTCGTGGACAATCTATGCCAAAAGATAACATTGAACGCGCTATCAAAAAAGGAACTGGTGAAGGTTCAGAAGTAACTAACTTTGATGAAATTCGTTATGAAGGGTACGGAACTGACGGTATTGCTATCATTATTGAATCAATGACTAACAATCGCAATCGCACTGCATCTGAAGTACGAGCTACATTTTCTAAATATGGTGGTAACTTAGGTGAAACTGGCTCAGTATCATTCAGCTTTAATCAACTTGGTGAAATTACCCTTGATGCTAGTATTGCCAGTGAAGACTATATGTTTGAAGCGGTAATGGAAGCTGGCGGTATGGATTTAGAAACAACAGACGAGTTACATGTTATAACTTGTAAAATAACTGACCTAAACATTGTTTCAACAGCGCTATCAGAAAAATTTGGCGATGTTAAATCTGCAAAAATAATCTGGTTACCAACTAATACTATTGAAGTTAGCTTGGAACAGGCAGAAAAAATAATGACACTTGTTGATACATTAGAAGACCTTGACGATGTTCAAAGTGTCTATACAAATATGGATGTATCTGATGAAGTTGAAAAACAATTATAAAATAAATAACTTAATAGGGAAAAACAATGGCAGAAATTATTGACGGTAAAGCATTTGCAGCTAATTTGCGTGAAGACATTAAATCAGCAGTTAGCGAAATAAAAGGAAAACATAATATCACTCCTGGGCTAGCAGTAGTTCTTGTTGGTGAAGACTCTGCATCAAAAGTGTATGTTGCATCAAAAGCAAAACAAACAGTTGAATGTGGTATGGAATCTTTTGAGTTCAAATTACCTGCTGAAACATCAGAAGCAGATGTACTAGCTAAAGTCGAAAAATTAAATAACGATCCTAAAGTTCACGGTATTCTTGTTCAATTACCACTGCCTAATCATATTAGCGAAGAAAAAATTATTAACGCTATATCAGTTGAAAAAGATGTAGACGGATTCCAAATTGTAAACTCTGGTCAACTAGCAACGGGTACAGGAAACCCACTAATTGCGTGCACTCCATACGGTTGTTTAATGATGTTGCAAGACAAATATGGCAAAGACCTATCTGGTTTAAATGCTGTTGTTGTTGGTCGTTCTAATATCGTTGGCAAGCCAATGGCACAATTATTATTAGATGCTAATGCAACAATTACAGTAGTTCACTCTAGAACTAAAAATATCCAAGAAATAACAAAGCAAGCAGATATTCTTGTTGCCGCTGTTGGTCGTCCTGAGATGGTTAAAGCGTCTTGGATTAAAGATGGTGCAACAATTATTGACGTTGGTATCAACCGCATTGAAGTTGACGGTAAAGGAAAACTCGTTGGCGATGTTGATTTTAAAGATGTGCAAGAAAAAGCTGGTGCAATCACACCTGTACCAGGTGGCGTTGGTCCAATGACGATAGCTGTATTGCTACATAACTCTATCATGGCAAGTTGTCACCAAGCAGGAAAAGATGTTCCTGCTATACTTGACAGATACAGCCGTTTCTAATATTTAAAATATTATAATATATGATAAGAAAAAAATCTCCCACAAACCTTCATCAAAAAGACCTTCATCAAAAAGAAAATTGGATTAACGCTGTAGATACAACCAAACCAGTGCGTATATTTGCATACAGTTCATTACTGTGGAAACCTAATTGCACTGTATCTAAAACTATTATTGGTTGCCTAACTAGTTACCATCGTGACTTTTGCCTTTATTCATATATGTACCGTGGTTCCTATTGATAACTTAGAATTAGTTTTAATGTTAAAACAATGCGATAAATGTGATGATGCTATAAAGTTATGTCCAAATAAGATTAAAACTTCTTTATCTGACATATGGGACAGAGAAATAATTACTGGTGCATATATACCAATATTAACTAACATTTAAACTAGTAACGGAATAATTGATGCTTAAATATTTATCGCCAATATCAATCATAATCAATGGGCTGGCAATTTAACTGTATATGAACAATCTTCACTAATAAGAAAAGCTATTGGTCGTTTTGGTACAGACATAGATTATTTATTTAACACCATATCCCATTTAAATGAACAGGGATTAAGTGATAAACATCTTGATAAGTTAGCAGCAGGAACTAAGAAGAAAATTACTTAAATATTTTACTTATTAAGTTTTATATTAATGCTATAAATAGTTTGGATAAAGCAAATTTAATACCTTGTATTGCGAACAATACAACAATCGGAGACAAATCCAAACCACCAATTGTTGGTAACACAGCACGAACTGGAACAAATACAAAATCAGCTAATTTATTAATAATCATTGAAACTTTATAAACTAATTTATTATTCATATTTAATACGCCAAAACCATATAACCAACTGATAAGAACTGATAGAATGATAACCCAAGTGTACGCTTCAATTATAAAGTGCAATATTTGAAATAAGTAAATTAATGCATTTGATGCCATAGCTAATTACCTTCAGTTTTATTAATTATATTAGAAATCAGTTTAACACGACTAGAGATTTTATAAAACCTTAAAATATAAAATATTATAGACACTTTTACGCTTTTATAATATAGTTATAGTAACAAAAAATATTTTAGTTATTAAGGAGAAAAAAATGTCCAATTTAATGCAAGGTAAACGTGGCGTAATTATGGGGCTTGCTAATGACAAGTCTATTGCTTGGGGTATCGCAAAAACACTAGCTGAACAAGGTGCTGAAATTGCACTTACTTATCAAGGTGAAGCACTATTAAAGCGTGTTGAGCCATTAGCCAAAGAATTAGGATGTGTTAAAAGCATTCAAGAATGTAACGTTACAAGCCAAGAAAGTATTAATTCTGCATTTGACGCAATAGAAAAAGATATGGGTAAAATTGATTTCCTTATCCACGCTATTGGTTTTTCTGACAAAAATGAATTACAAGGAAAGTACCTTAATACCTCGCGTGACAACTTCTTAATGACTATGGATATTTCTTGTTTCTCATTCACAGCTATTTGTCACAGAGCTTATAAAATGATGAATGATGGCGGTTCAGCAATTACTCTTACATACCTAGGTTCTGAAAAATATATTCCTAACTATAATGTAATGGGTGTTGCAAAAGCAGCGCTTGAAGCGTCAGTCCGTTATCTTGCCGTTGATATGGGGGATAAAGGTATACGCGTTAATTCACTTTCTGCAGGTCCAATTCGTACACTTGCTGCATCAGGTATAGGTGATTTCCGTACTATGCTTAAATGGAATGAATTAAGCGCACCTCTATGTCGCAACATGAATATCTGGGATATTGGTAAATCGGCACTATACTTAGTATCTAATTTAAGTACGGGCGTAAGCGGTGAGCTTCACTATGTTGATGGTGGTTATAATATAGTTGGTATGCCTAAACTTGATAATGCTGGTCAACTAGCAGTTGTATTACAATCAGTCGCTGACAAAAAATAATTTAAATTAATTAGGGTACAATGCGATGGCAGGCAATTCATTTGGTAATTTATTTAAATTCACAACGTGGGGAGAATCTCACGGTCCTGCTATTGGTGTTGTGGTTGACGGAGTACCTAGCTTAATCAAGCTAGACGAGAGTGATATTCAACCATACCTTGATAAACGGAAACCAGGGGTTTCTAAGCACACAACACAACGCAAAGAAGATGACATAGTTAAAATTATATCTGGCACCTACAAAGGTAAAACTACAGGAACACCTATTTCTTTGATAATTGAAAATACTGATCAAAGGTCTAAAGATTACTCGGATATAGAAAAAGATTTTCGCCCTGGACACGCTGATTTTACTTATATGGAAAAATACGGCATTCGTGACCCAAGGGGTGGCGGACGTTCTTCGGCTAGAGAAACTGCATGTCGTGTTGCCGCTGGTGCTATTGCTCGTAAAATTTTAGGTAAAGGCATTAAAATTCATGGCGCACTAATTCAAATTGGCGACCTTGCTATTGATGATAATAAATGGTCGTGGTCGGAAACAAAAAATAATGATTTCTTCTGCCCAAATAAAGCGACTGCAATTAAATGGGATACTTACTTAAAAGAAGTAAGAAAACGCGGTTCATCTGTTGGTGCCGTAATTGAAGTTCACGCTAGTGAAGTTCCTGCGGGACTTGGTGAACCTGTGTATGACAAATTAGATGCTGACCTTGCCAAAGCATTTATGTCAATTAATGCAGTCAAAGGCGTAGAAATTGGTGCAGGATTTGAAAGTGCTTGTTTAAGTGGCGAAGAAAATGCTGATGAAATCCGTAAAGGTAAAAAGTTTCTAAGTAATAATGCAGGTGGGATATTAGGTGGTATTTCTACTGGGCAAGACATAGTAGTACGATTTGCAGTAAAACCAACTAGCTCAATTTTAATTCCTAAAAAGTCTATTACAACTGAAGATAAAGAAATTGATGTAATTACTAAAGGCAGACACGATCCTTGCGTTGGTATACGTGCGGTACCAGTTGGCGAAGCTATGATGGCTGTGGTTTTAGCCGATCATCTACTAAGACACCGCGGTGTCTTTGGTAAATAACTTCAATAAGTTTATTTAAACGCTTTAACTATTCAAGTAACCTAATAACTTAAGTAAATAGCAGATATTTATGTCGCGGTTCGCTCTATTTGGCCAAAAAGTCCGATTTGTTTGGCAAACTTTATTTTTCCGATATAAAAGTTATTTGGCCCAAAAGTTCGATTTGTTTGACCAATTTTGATTTTACAGTCCCTTTAACCGTTTTAAAATTGGCATGCCATTTAAATAATCAGTCGTTGGTTATTACGCTTTATATGGTATTTGTTTTAATAGTACTTATATTTTACCTTGCGTTCACGGATGTAACGAATGAATACGGCCAAATAAATGGTAAAAAGCGAGTATTTATCCCACTTTTTACCTATTTATTAATTACTTATAATTAATTCCGTCACTTGCTTTAGCTTGACTTGGCCCGCGGTATATTTAGTCTCCACCTCTTCAAAGTCAAAGCCTGTGAAAATAGCCCTAATTTCAGACGTGTTATTGGACGTGTTATTGATTGATAGGAGGAATTTACCCTTTATCCTTCGAATTGGTCCGCCATATGTGTGTAGTCGTCCTTGCGGAACACATACCCCCCCTTACCATAATCGTTTTCGCTACCCCAGTACGGCGGATTGAGGTAAAACAACATGTCTTCATGATCATATGGCCGAATGAATTCGCAAAAGTCTAGACTTTACAATAGTTACAGACGCCAGCCGACGATCTATAAATACACTCTGATATTTGTCAATATTTACAATGTTAACAACTGTTTAACGGGCTGTTAATGCACCGTTTAACGAAACTTTTTTTAATTTGCGTGTACACGGTCATCGTCAAAGAAACCACTGATTTTTACTTTGCCTTCACCTTGGGTTTCAGTTTTTAAAATTGTGAGCATATATTCCACGACAGTGGTGGTATTAACCACAAACACACTGGCATTACCCACGCCGGATTTTTCGCTGATGATATTGACAAACAACCCAGTTGGCGGATTTAAAAGAGTTATTTCGTCGTCGTCAAAGTTAAAGGTAATCGCTTCGCCGTTTAGTGCCGTTGACTGAATTTCAATTGGATCTGACACAACGCCAAACTTATCAGTCATACGAATAACAAACGATTTACCCACTTCAAGCTTTAACTAATAATTCTCTTGTATATTTTTTAAAATTCCTCTATTTACTTAAAGTAGCCTAAAATTAACATAAGGTGCAATCAAGAATGGATAATGACAACATATTAACGATCAAAGATCTATCGCTATACCTTAAAATAGCTGAAAAGACAACATATCGCCTTGCCTTTGATGGTAAGATCCCGGGCTTTAAAGTTGGATGCACTTGGCGATTTCGTAAAAGTGTAATTGATAGATGGATAGTAGAGCAGGAAAAACAAAGGGAAGCAATAAAATGACAGGCAAACAACAGCGAGATGAGCTTCATCGGCAAATTTGGAAAATAGCCAATGATGTACGAGGTGCAATAGACGGTTGGGATTTTAAGCAGTACGTGCTCGGCACCCTGTTTTACCGCTTTATCAGTGAGAACTTTACCAACTACATAGAAAACGATGACAAAACCGTCAACTATATTCAGCTATCTGATGACGTCATTTCGCCGGAAATCAAAAATGATGCCATCAACTCCAAAGGCTATTTTATTTATCCCAGCCAGCTGTTTGAAAATATCGTCAGAAATGCCAATACTAATGAGAGTCTAAACACTGATCTAGCCGAAATCTTTACCGCAATTGAGACCTCAGCTAGTGGCTACCCGTCAGAAGTAGATATCAAAGGCTTGTTCGCCGATTTTGATACGACCAGCAATCGCCTAGGTAACACAGTCACCTCTAAAAACACCCGCTTGGCCGCAGTGCTTAAAGGTGTAGAACAACTTAACTTTGGTGATTTTCACGGTAGTCAAATAGACCTGTTTGGTGATGCCTACGAATTTTTAATCTCCAACTACGCCGCCAATGCGGGTAAATCCGGCGGGGGAGTTCTTTACCCCGCAACATGTCTCAAAACTGCTTGCGCAAATTGCTATACATAAGCAAACCAGCGTGAATAAAATTTATGATCCCGCTTGTGGTTCTGGCTCGTTACTGCTCCAAGCTAAAAAGCATTTTGATGCGCATATTGTGCAAGATGGTTTTTTTGGGTAGGAGCTTAACCACACCACTTACAACCTGGCGCGTATGAACATGTTCTTGCACAATATTAACTATGATAAATTTAATATTCAGCTTGGCGATACGCTTATCAAGCCGTATTTTGGTGATGACAAGCCGTTTGATGCCATCGTTTCTAATCCGCCATATTCGGTGAAATGGATTGGTTCGGATGATCCCACCTTAATCAACGATGATCGCTTTGCTCCGGCAGGTGTGCTTGCCCCTAAAACCAAGGCTGACTTTGCCTTTGTACTTCATGCGCTAAGTTACCTGTCCAGTAAAGAGGCCGTGCGGCGATTGTTTGTTTCCCCGATATTTTTTATCGTGGCGGGGCGGGGCGGAGCACAAAATTCGCAAATATTTGGTTGATAATAACTATATTGAAATGGTCATATCACTGGCGCCCAATTTATTTTATTGTACCTTTGGGGTATTTGGCTATCTGTTTTTGTTTTATAGAGAAAACAGTTTGCCCTAACCACTGTTTGTTTTTAACATCCCAATCAAATACGGAAAAACCGAATTTCTTTTTGGCTAGTTTTAAATCTTTGATATATCTACGGCGAACACTATTGTCTTTACTAATATATTTTTCAATACGGTCAGGGTTTTTAATAGTATCAGCGAGTAAGTTCATATATTGCCCGCTGTCGCTTTTATTTGTTTTTAATAGACTTGCATTATATTAAGTATTATTATGTAATATAACATTATAATACGGTAATGAGCAAGAAAGGTTTAATTTGTTGCTTGAGAATTTAGAACATAGATTGACATACAAACAACTTGTGCAAAATGTTTAATTTGGCGCACCTATAAAATCAATTAAAAACAAAGAGTTACATATGAATAATGATAAAAAAGCAGTAAAAATGGCACAGCAAGATTTATTCCATTCTGATATTCAAAAAATTGCTGACAATGGTATTGAGATGGGCGTCTTAGAAAACGGAATTCCATATTTAAGCCAAAGAGGAATAGTGAAAATGTCAGGAGTTCCTGAAACAACTTTTAGGCGTTTTGTAAAAAGGTGGGGGGAATTAGAAACTCCAGAGTATTCTGCAATTAAGAGACTTATGGTTGAAAAAACTATACTGGCAACAACCTATTTCTAAAAATAGAAGTCAACGGGACTACAACTTACGCATATACAGAGCCTGTATGTTTTGCAATCATTGAATATTATGCGTTCGAGGCAAAAACTAAACTTCCTGAGGCTATAAATAGTTTTAGAGTTTTAGCAAGGGCAGGTTTTAGGAAGTTTGTTTATGATTATACAGGTTATTCACCAGAGCAAAGAAATATAGATAGTTGGAGGCATTTTCACGATAGAGTGGATATGACTACAAACAATGTCCCAACGGGGTATTTTAGTGTTTTCATAGAAATAGCACAAATGATTGTTCCCATGATAAGGTCTGGCTTGATAATAACGGATAAAGTTGTGCCTGATATTTCGGTAGGCTTAGCGTGGGGCAAATATTGGACTACAAATAATATGAGAGACCGTGTTAAATATGAGCATAATTACCCTGATTATTACAAACAATCATTATCTAACCCACAAGATGCTTGGGCTTATCCTGATGAAAAATTGGGGGAATTCAGACAATGGTTTAGAGATGAATATATAGAAAGTAAATTCCCTAAATATCTATTAAAACAGACAAATAAAGGCAGTATAGATAATGATACTGCGACCAAACTATTAGGGGCAGTTCAACAGCCACGCATAGAGAATAAAACAAACTTTGACAAATCCCTAAAACAAGCAATAGACCACAACCCTAAAGATTAAATCAGCCTGAGTAAAATCAGAGATAGGTTTTAATTATTTAGTGTAAATTTATATATAATTACCAAATATTAAAACACTAAATATTGATACTACAATATTATTAGATGGTGGTGGCTACTCTGATGGTGCAGAACTATGGTTAAAAAGTCAGGTGAGTGGTGCTTTAAAGAATGTTTGGAATATGTCAACATTTCAAGCAAAAGTTAATAAAGGATTTTTAGGGTAGAATAGTATATAAATCCCTTAATTTTTATATTTTTTTGGTAAAAAAATACTTTTTAGTAAGGCAATTACAAACACAATTATACTTATCAAACTTACAGATACCATAATAGCATCTACAATTTCTGGGAAAAGATTAAAATTATGTTCCACTATTAGCATCAAAAGTAAAAATATGAATAACCCTATTGAGCTAATTATAATTACATCAATCAATTTGTTGTCTTGAATAAAATTTATATACTGATTTATTTGTTTGGGAATATTTTTACCTATATCTGAAATCATTAAATATATTATACCAATAGGTATAATAACAATTAAAGCCCACGGCATAATAAATAATGCCAGTAAACTTAATATTAAAAAAAACATCAACATAACTTTTATTCCTTTACTCTAGTCTTATATTACCACTTTAATATGCAAAAATAATTAAAACAAGATATTTTTATGTTACATCTCACAGTTAATCGCTTGAAATATTTGGTATGCCACTTGTGGAACAATTACATTAGAAAAAATGGAATTATTTAAAAAATTTGCATAATTTTACTTCCCCTTTAATAACAATTTAATTAACATAAACGGCAATCCAACAACTGGATATACCCACCAAAACCAACGCCTAAAAAACATTCGTATTTTTTTTCATTTCAATCCCTTAATTTTTGGTAAATGTGACAATGTACTATTTTAGTACTTATTGTTGATCTTACTTTTTTAGATGAAATATATTTATAATCTTTACTTGTGGGTAGTATTTCCAATAAATCTTTAGAATTAAAGGTAGGTACAAAATCTAAACGTCGACATACCTGCATAAAATGTTGGTAGTTAACCGCTATTACTTCTTTGTCTTTGCTGTGATTAATATTTTCTTCTACTAATTGTTCGTAAATAGACCAAAACTCGTAACAAACTGGGTGTTGGGCTTGGCATAACTCGTCGTGTTTTAATGCTAATTTTTTAATTGCATCTGCTCCACCCAATTCTTTTATAAAATCACGCTTAAAAACATTTTTGCCAAAAAAATCAAGTAACGTAACTAACAATCCGAAGTGTTCTGCGGTTCTAGATTGCTTACAAAAACTATAATTAACTCGATGGGAATCATACGTACTAGTAAAATCCTCATCAAATTGTTTTTTGAATTTAGTTAAATATGGCAAAAAGCCATTTAATCTTTCAAACACCATTGTTTTTATTTTATCAGCAACCGCACGGGTTTCATTTCTATGATGGTCGGTACCAAGATTTAATCTAAACAACCTGGTTAAAATAGCATTATCGGCAGTGCGACCCACAATCGGTAGGTTTTGTACAATTACAACCACACCTTTAAACGGTGAGGTTTTAACTTCATTGCCCGATGTCTTTACACCTTTATCTTTAATACTAGCCCCTGAATATGCATTCTTAAATTCCCCCCATCCATCGTGGAATTTTTTTAGATCGGCAGTCCCTTCTATTAAGCAAATTGGTAAGTTAGATACCGAAGAAAATTGACGCTCAATCGCAGAATAACTTGATGAACTTGGCTTAACCCCTTCATAAAAAGCCAAGCCAAACAACCGCCATAAAAAATTAAGTAACATTGTCTTACCACTTCCAGGTGAACCTGTGATTTCTAAAAATGGATAAAAATGAGTTTTGGCACGAATTTTATCAACAAACAAACTACCACACCAAAAGCATAATGCGATAATTCCAGTCGTGCCAAATACCGAAATAAAATCATCTAACCAGTCAATATTATGACTTGGGCTAAATTCATACGGAATATCTAAATTGACCTTTATTTTATCGCCCTGCAATTCCAAATAACCGTCTTTATTAATATTGGTAATAATGCCATTTTTGATAATTACTTTATTAAAAATGAACGCATCAATTTCCGTATCGTAACCGTTAAAATCCACTGACCTTATAATCGGAATATCTTTTTTATGAATACAAAACCAAATATTTTTATCTAGAAAATTTAAATCACGCTTATCACCAGTAAAAAAAACTGGCAGAACTGATTTTACTTTACCACTCAATGCTTGCGGGGATACAAATAAGGTACCTAATATCTTGCGGTTGACGGTTTTTTATTACAATTGGTTATATCAATTTCGTAATATGTCTCTCCAGTTATGGAATTATAATTTTGTAATTTTATATCTAATTTAAAATTAGATATTTGTTTTATTTGAAATATTTTAGCAAAGGTCTTTGCCACATCGCTATTTATGCACTCTAAAATATCTATAAAATTCGGTTCATTAGGGATAAGGTGTTTAACCGCACTTAACGGATCGTAATCGCGACTTGCCTTAGGTAAAGCAAAACTATAGTAACAGTTCCTATGTTCAATTATAAAATGTTGCGAATATATCCCAGTCCTTAAGATTTTTAAAAACATAGCAAAACCTTTTTTAGCTAAATCCAATGTGTATTGCTGACTCTCCAGTAAGTACATCAATATGAATTTATCAAGTGTATTGCCATGTTGTTGTAGTTCATTATTCCAGTCATTACTACTGGGAACAATCATATCGACCACCCTGCCTGGCTTCTCTTTTTTAGTTCGCAACATAAATTTTTGAGCTGCTTTAATCCCAGCCTTATCATTATCAAATGCATAAATTATTGGTGTCTCTTTTGATAAACTATTTATAAAATTACTTGGATAATTATTACAACTCATAGCACTAACTGCTTGTAATCCTGTATTTTGTAACGCTATTGCATCAAAAATCCCCTCACAGACAAACACTGGTTTGGCTTCATCTATTTTCCCACTTTGCAAAACATCACCTACATATGAACCACTAAAATTAGCTTTGCGCCCTATAATCTCACAAGACTTATCATTAATAATCCTTTCCCAATATACCCCTTGGCTAATTTCAAAGCGCACAGTTGTATGCGGATTATTGTTATAAAAAAATACAGATTGTGAAAAATATTTCTTAGCTATTTTAAGATTGCGAGATTGAATATAAGCACTCGCTGTTGCCTTAGGGTTCACTACTAGTACTAGGGGCTATTTTTTCCCAATCATTTTCAAAAAAACTAGGGTGTAATTTTTTGACTACACCAACATAACCACATTTATTTAATCGATTACACGTTATTTGGTATGGCTTTGAAGCCGAAGTATATAATTCTTTTTTTTGACATTTTGGACATACTCCGTTGATTAAGTTATCGGAACTTTTTTTAAATTTATAAATCTTTTGTAATTCAAAAATTATATCTGCTCGCATCATTTTATTTGCCTTTACTTTTTATCTATTTTTCGCCCCAATGTATATTCAACTATTTCATCAGCAACCCAACGTTTACCACCCAAACCATTCTTAGATGACGGTAAAATAATTGGAGCTGGAAAATCATTTTTATTTAGCACAGAGTTTTTTATAGTTGCTGGACTTAATTTATAATATTTTGCAATATCTGCAATTTTCCATAATTCTATATTTTTTATTTTCATTATAAAATCTCCAATTATTTTTTTATACCACTTTTAAACTGTTGATAACCCAGTCCTTAACTTCATGAGCAATCCAGCGCTTGCCACGAGTGGTTTTTTGCCCCGGTAATATTAAAGGTGCTGGAAAGTCTTTCACACTAATTATTCTTCGCGTGATTTCGCTGCAAGATAGCTTTAAAAATTGCGCTATGTCGGCAATTCTCCATATCTCAATTTGATTTTCATTTATTATACTTCTATTTTTCATTACAATCTCCAAAATCTTATCTTATAATTTAATTACGTTTTAATAAGATATACACATGGATGCAATATCCCTTATACTACATATATGGGATATGAAGATACAACAGCCCTAATACCTTTAAATAAATTAAGTCTAATTGCTGATTGGTATAATATCAGTGTTGATTATTTTTTTATTAACGGTAACAGTGTATATATTAATATTCAAGAAGCTGTGGGATCAGGCAGTAATAATATAAATAGTAATAATAATATTATAACAATAAACAATGATGGTGCAAATATTGATGTTCCGGGTGAGGCTTGGGCAACTAAACCAGCCTCAACAGAGCAACTACAGTTAGTTACTCAAATTGCAAATCCCAAGCGTAATCTCTTGGCTAAAAATACAAAAATAATAAATTTAGGAGAATAAAAATGAATAAAATAAATACTACAAGCAAACAAAGTGGGTTTGCTAAATTTGTTAATGTTTTTTTTAATATTATAATATTAGGAATTTCAATCCTTATAATGATTATGGTTTTTACAAATGAAATAACAAATCCTATCAACAATTCTATAGCTTTAGCATGTTTTATAATATCAGCTATATTTGCTTTAACTACAATTTTTATTATCTTTAAAAAACATAAAAAACGTTATTTCATCATATCTACTATTGCAATGTTTATCGCGATTGGTTTTGCAACCAGCCAACAACAAGCCATAATACTACAACAAGCAGCCATAGCTAAAGCAAACGCCATTAAAGCAGACAAACAACAACAGCAACAACGCTTAAAAACAATAAAACTATCTACCAAATCTTTTAAAATAATAAAATATAGCACTCCTACATTCCCATCATTAGGTACCTGGCGGGCCAAAGTTGTAACCGCCACCATACATCCCCTACAGCAACCGACATTAATGCAAAATTTTACACTATGTTAAGCGCCGCCAAACAAGTAGCAATTCAACAAAAAGCTGTAAAAGTATTCATACGCATGCCCGTTGAAAACGCTAATTACTATTACACCCTTACATTAGATGCTATTAATATCCAAAAACAATTAAAATACCAAGAAGAGGATTTTGCCAAATATCCAAATAAGATTGTAGTATCCTATGCAACACAATGATTTCAAAAAAAACATCCATTTAAAAAATTTCTTACAACACAATGGTGATTTTTTTACCAAGTGGGACACCACTATCAAACATGAATATCTGTATTTTGGGGCCACTTTGTATGATATATGTAAAAAGATAACTTTAAAATCAATAAAATCGCCTGCAACCGCTGACTTTCCCCTATTTAATAGAAACAAAGTAATCAGAGGTAAAAAACTAGACTACAACATATATCAATTAGATTCATATTTTGACACTCAAAATAGCTTTGGTGCTATGATTAGAACTTTTTACACTTGTCGAGTAAAAATTAAATATAATCCAAAATTTAATGATTGGCGGGAAAGACTAATTCACTACAATTTTTTAAAGTAAGAACACATACACTTTTAACAACAATCAACTCGTAATATATGATGAATAACCATTTTATGGTGTCGTATTTTTTAAATTTATTTCTTAGGCTTTTTTGATTCATATTGTACGCTAGTACAAGTGTACAATCAGCACTGTATCCTTTATGTACTCCCACTCTATAGCAAAAACATCCTTTTGTTAAAAAATCTGACAAAAAAAAGTTTTTTTAGGTAACATTTTAGCTAAATAACTCAAAAATCTATTGTTTTATAAAGGTTACAACCACTTTTTTAGCAGGTAACAGAAAAGTAACAAATAGGTTACACGAGGTAACATTTGTTACTTTTCTGTTACTTTCTTGTAACCTATTTGTTACTTTTACTTAAATAGAATAAACTGTTTAAAATCAATAGTTTATAAAAATGTTACTTTGTTACCTATTTTTTTTATCATTTTACTTGTAGAACAAAAACACGTAAGATGTCGTGTTTATTATATATATAACTGGCTTATATATCTATATATTTCAGTTATTTAAGTTGTGTAGATAATAGATTAAACACTAACTTTGAAATTATTTTTATTTGAACCTTTTTGCTAAATTTTCTGGGGTTTCATTGTAATAACTCATTAGTTGCCTTATATCTTTATGGCCAGTTATTCTTGCAAGCTCTAATGGATTAGTAAATATTTTAGATAATCTTGTTACCGCTTCATGTCTTGTGTCATGAAAAGTCAAACCAACAATCCCAGCCTGTTTAAAATATCGTCTGTATAACGTGCCACAACTAGCCTGTGGCAACATACAAACTTTATCTCCATCTTGTTAATGATTTTAATAAATCTATTGCCTTAGGGCTTAATGGCACTTTACGATCTGTTCCGTTCTTTGTATTGTATAATTTGCACTACTGATGTATTGAAATTAATATCATCCCAATGAATTTTAAATATTTCACCTTGGCACATAGCTGTTTCTATCGCCAGCAACCAAAGAACCGCCATTTTTTGTTTATTTGAAATCACAGGCTCCCCTGGTATATATTCCATTACTTCCAATATTTTTGCTATTTCTATGTTGCTAATTAATCGCTCGCGAGGCTTAGTATTTTTAGGCATTCTCAATTCTAGCGTAAATGGTGTTTTTTTGACCATTTCCAAATATGGTTTATATGTTTATATATATCCCGTAAAACTGCCATTTCACGGCGCACAGATGAACCTCTAAGTGTTTTATTTACTCATTATATAAAACTGTAAATCATGAACGTTAAACTCCCCAACGGTTTTATAGGTATTAATATAATCGTGGTTTGACCATTTAATAAAATACTTACTTTCGGTTCTGTGACATTTTTTATGAACAGATATTTTTTTAGCATAAATCTCAATCGCATCTGCTAGTGTTTTATATAATGCTCCTGGATTAATTGAAATTTGATGTTCAGTCTCTGCAGCCCAATTTATAGCATCTAATTTATCATCAAATATCTTTGATTTATAAAAATTTATTCGTTTAATTCGTACTTCAACAATCCACCCACCTGCTTTTCTCTTTCTAATACTAGCCATTTCTGATGTTTCCTGTTCGTAATCTGTTCGTAATTTATGTGATTTTATAGTACGATATAATACTATTCGTTATTTTCACAATAATACAAATGTACACTAGAACCCCTATAATGCCTTGCTTTTAGCCGTTTTTTTGAAAAATAATAATTTATGTTTTTTACTATATGGTCCATTGCCTGTGTTTCAAACATCATACTTTTATTATAATTACTACATTTCTTTATTGAACTATAATTATTAATTCCTCGTTGTTTTCATCAGGGGGAAAGCACAGCTTGAATGTTTGCATTACTGCTTGAAATATCCGCATATGTCGGACCCATAACTTGGGTCTTTCGTGCACGCACATGCACCCCATTTCCCTCACCCCCTCACAATTTATTCCTAATATCAATCAAGTTTGTGTTCTTACTTTTATGAGATAAATAAATAGAACCAAATCATTAATATTTATTTTCATTTAGTAAACATAAATTAAATTTTTCTTGATTGTTTTTAATATTAATTATATAGTACTGAATAAATACTATTAAACACAATTAAATAATTGGACACTGACTTGAGAATATTATGACAAAAATCACAAGACTTAACAGTTTAGATATACAATCAAATGGTATAGTTATAAAAATTGATGATAATGGTCAGTTAAGACAAAAATTTCTAAGTATGGGAGTTATACCTAATAGTAATTTTGCAATCATAAAAAAAGCACCATTTAGTGGGCCAATTGACATTAAAATTAAAGGATATCACTTATTAATACGCTCAGAAGAAGCTCATAAAATCATAGTTAAAAAAGTATAGTAATGACAAATATCACAGAAGTAAGTACTGGTAGTGAAGTTATCTTAATTAAAGTACTTGATAACAAAAAAGAATGCCTAGAATTAATTAAAATGGGATTAATACCTGGTGAAAAAATAAAAATAATCACAAACTCTGGTGAAGATAAACTTACCATAAGCATTAAAGGTTTTACTTTAGCATTAAGCCATGATATTGCGGAAAGCTTAATTGTTAAAAAGATAACAAAGAAGATATCAGTTGCATTAGCAGGAAATCCAAACTGTGGTAAATCTAATATATTTAATAATATCACTGGTGCAAAACAGCATGTTGGCAACTACCCTGGCGTAACAGTAGAAAGCAAAAAAGGTAATGCTAAGTTTAACGATTACGAATTAGAAATCGTTGATTTACCTGGCATTTATAGTCTTTCATGTCAATCAAGCGATGAAATCGTAACTAGGGATTTCATATTAAACGAAAAACCTGACATTATCATCCAAGTTGTTGATTCATCAAACTTGGAGCGAAACTTATATCTTTACACTCAAATTTCAGAATTAAATATTCCTATCATCATTGCCATGAATATGACCGATATTATTATGGCTAATGGTTATGAGATTAAATATAACGTGCTATCCAAATTATTAGGTAGACCAATTGTTAAAACTTCTGGTAGTAAAAACGAAGGTATGAGCAATCTTTGCCAAGCTGTTATTGATTTATATGAATCTAATGTTAAGGCAAAAGAAAAATTCTTAGATTAT
>JAVVLW010000021.1:0-33096 GCA_034401795.1 Chaetoderma sp. LZ-2023a
GCATGACACGTGTGTTACCCATTAGTTTAATTGGTTGATCACCATCTCCCGGTCAGGGGATCGAACCGCCATTCTGCAACTCCGCATAGCATCAGCAAGCAGGCATCTTTCCACTGGACCACCGCACCAAGACTAAAAAGTCAAGGATTGGCCGACCAGTTTTCACATGTCTGATATACTGACACACTGACGATTCATATGGGACTATCTGTGGATGCACCTGCCACAATTCAATCCTAGGCTTTTACGCCTATTGTACTCTGACTCCAGCACGGCTCTGGCAGTATATGTATTTTTATTTTATTGACGCACTGGCAACGTGCGGCTTCAATTTCCATGCGCTAACTTAGCCGACAGTGATGCACCCATTAGTTTAATTGGTTGATCACCATCTCCCGGTCAGGGGATCGAACCGCCATTCTGCAACTCCGCATAGCATCAGCAAGCAGGCATCTTTCCACTGGACCACCGCACCAAGACTAAAAAGTCAAGGATTGGCCGACCAGTTTTCACATGTCTGATATACTGACACACTGACGATTCATATGGGACTATCTGTGGATGCACCCGCCACAATTCAATCCTAGGCTTTTACGCCTATTGTGCTCTGACTCCAGCACGGCTCTGGCAGTATATGTATTTTTATTTTATTGACGCACTGGCAACGTGCTGCTTCAATTTCCATGCGCTAACTTGGCCGACAGTGATGCACCCATTAGTTTAATTGGTTGATCACCATCTCCCGGTCAGGGGATCGAACCGCCATTCTGCAACTCCGCATAGCATCAGCAAGCAGGCATCTTTCCACTGGACCACCGCACCAAGACTAAAAAGTCAAGGATTGGCCGACCAGTTTTCACATGTCTGATATACTGACACACTGACGATTCATATGGGACTATCTGTGGATGCACCCGCCACAATTCAATCCTAGGCTTTTACGCCTATTGTACTCTGACTCCAGCACGGCTCTGGCAGTATATGTATTTTTATTTTATTGACGCACTGGCAATGTGCGGCTTCAATTTCCATGCGCTAACTTAGCCGACAGTGATGCACCCATTAGTTTAATTGGTTGATCACCATCTCCCGGTCAGGGGATCGAACCGCCATTCTGCAACTCCGCATAGCATCAGCAAGCAGGCATCTTTCCACTGGACCACCGCACCAAGACTAAAAAGTCAAGGATTGGCCGACCAGATTTCACATGTCTGATATACTGACACACTGACGATTCATATGGGACTATCTGTGGATGCACCCGCCACAATTCAATCCTAGGCTTTTACGCCTATTGTACTCTGACTCCAGCACGGCTCTGGCAGTATATGTATTTTTATTTTATTGATGCACTGGCAACGTGCGGCTTCAATTTCCATGCGCTAACTTAGCCGACAGTGATGCACCCATTAGTTTAATTGGTTGATCACCATCTCCCGGTCAGGGGATCGAACCGCCATTCTGCAACTCCGCATAGCATCAGCAAGCAGGCATTTTTCCACTGGACCACCGCACCAAGACTAAAAAGTCAAGGATTGGCCGACCAGTTTTCACATGTCTGATATACTGACACACTGACGATTCATATGGGACTATCTGTGGATGCACCCGCCACAATTCAATCCTAGGCTTTTACGCCTATTGTGCTCTGACTCCAGCACGGCTCTGGCAGTATATGTATTTTTATTTTATTGATGCACTGGCAACGTGCGGCTTCAATTTCCATGCGCTAACTTAGCCGACAGTGATGCACCCATTAGTTTAATTGGTTGATCACCATCTCCCGGTCAGGGGATCGAACCGCCATTCTGCAACTCCGCATAGCATCAGCAAGCAGGCATCTTTCCACTGGACCACCGCACCAAGACTAAAAAGTCAAGGATTGGCCGACCAGTTTTCACATGTCTGATATACTGACACACTGACGATTCATATGGGACTATCTGTGGATGCACCCGCCACAATTCAATCCTAGGCTTTTACGCCTATTGTACTCTGACTCCAGCACGGCTCTGGCAGTATATGTATTTTTATTTTATTGACGCACTGGCAACGTGCGGCTTCAATTTCCATGCGCTAACTTAGCCGACAGTGATGCACCCATTAGTTTAATTGGTTGATCACCATCTCCCGGTCAGGGGATCGAACCGCCATTCTGCAACTCCGCATAGCATCAGCAAGCAGGCATCTTTCCACTGGACCACCGCACCAAGACTAAAAAGTCAAGGATTGGCCGACCAGTTTTCACATGTCTGATATACTGACACACTGACGATTCATATGGGACTATCTGTGGATGCACCCGCCACAATTCAATCCTAGGCTTTTACGCCTATTGTACTCTGACTCCAGCACGGCTCTGGCAGTATATGTATTTTTATTTTATTGACGCACTGGCAACGTGCGGCTTCAATTTCCATGCACTAACTTAGCCGACAGTGATGCACCCGTTAGTTTAATTGGTTGATCACCATCTCCCGGTCAGGGGATCGAACCGCCATTCTGCAACTCCGCATAGTATCAGCAAGCAAGCATCTTTCCACTGGACCACCGCACCAAGACTAAAAAGTCAAGGATTGGCCGACCAGTTTTCACATGTCTGATATACTGACACACTGACGATTCATATGGGACTATCTGTGGATGCACCTGCCACAATACAATCCTAGGCTTTTACGCCTATTGTGCTCTGACTCCAGCACGGCTCTGGCAGTATATGTATTTTTATTTTATTGACGCACTGGTAACGTGCTGCTTCAATTTCCATGCGCTAACATAGCCGACAGTGATGCACCCATTAGTTTAATTGGTTGATCACCATCTCCCGGTCAGGGGATCGAACTGCCATTCTGCAACTCCGCATAGCATCAGCAAGCAGGCATCTTTCCACTGGACCACCGCACCAAGACTAAAAAGTCAAGGATTGGCCAACCAGTTTTCACATGTCTGATATACTGACACACTGACGATTCATATGGGACTATCTGTGGATGCACCCGCCACAATTCAATCCTAGGCTTTTACGCCTATTGTGCTCTGACTCCAGCACGGCTCTGGCAGTATATGTATTTTTATTTTATTGACGCACTGGCAACGTGCTGCTTCAATTTCCATGCGCTAACTTGGCCGACAGTGATGCACCCATTAGTTTAATTGGTTGATCACCATCTCCCGGTCAGGGGATCGAACCGCCATTCTGCAACTCCGCATAGCATCAGCAAGCAGGCATCTTTCCACTGGACCACCGCACCAAGACTAAAAAGTCAAGGATTGGCCGACCAGTTTTCACATGTCTGATATACTGACACACTGACGATTCATATGGGACTATCTGTGGATGCACCCGCCACAATTCAATCCTAGGCTTTTACGCCTATTGTACTCTGACTCCAGCACGGCTCTGGCAGTATATGTATTTTTATTTTATTGACGCACTGGCAATGTGCGGCTTCAATTTCCATGCGCTAACTTAGCCGACAGTGATGCACCCATTAGTTTAATTGGTTGATCACCATCTCCCGGTCAGGGGATCGAACCGCCATTCTGCAACTCCGCATAGCATCAGCAAGCAGGCATCTTTCCACTGGACCACCGCACCAAGACTAAAAAGTCAAGGATTGGCCGACCAGATTTCACATGTCTGATATACTGACACACTGACGATTCATATGGGACTATCTGTGGATGCACCCGCCACAATTCAATCCTAGGCTTTTACGCCTATTGTACTCTGACTCCAGCACGGCTCTGGCAGTATATGTATTTTTATTTTATTGATGCACTGGCAACGTGCGGCTTCAATTTCCATGCGCTAACTTAGCCGACAGTGATGCACCCATTAGTTTAATTGGTTGATCACCATCTCCCGGTCAGGGGATCGAACCGCCATTCTGCAACTCCGCATAGCATCAGCAAGCAGGCATTTTTCCACTGGACCACCGCACCAAGACTAAAAAGTCAAGGATTGGCCGACCAGTTTTCACATGTCTGATATACTGACACACTGACGATTCATATGGGACTATCTGTGGATGCACCCGCCACAATTCAATCCTAGGCTTTTACGCCTATTGTGCTCTGACTCCAGCACGGCTCTGGCAGTATATGTATTTTTATTTTATTGATGCACTGGCAACGTGCGGCTTCAATTTCCATGCGCTAACTTAGCCGACAGTGATGCACCCATTAGTTTAATTGGTTGATCACCATCTCCCGGTCAGGGGATCGAACCGCCATTCTGCAACTCCGCATAGCATCAGCAAGCAGGCATCTTTCCACTGGACCACCGCACCAAGACTAAAAAGTCAAGGATTGGCCGACCAGTTTTCACATGTCTGATATACTGACACACTGACGATTCATATGGGACTATCTGTGGATGCACCCGCCACAATTCAATCCTAGGCTTTTACGCCTATTGTACTCTGACTCCAGCACGGCTCTGGCAGTATATGTATTTTTATTTTATTGACGCACTGGCAACGTGCGGCTTCAATTTCCATGCGCTAACTTAGCCGACAGTGATGCACCCATTAGTTTAATTGGTTGATCACCATCTCCCGGTCAGGGGATCGAACCGCCATTCTGCAACTCCGCATAGCATCAGCAAGCAGGCATCTTTCCACTGGACCACCGCACCAAGACTAAAAAGTCAAGGATTGGCCGACCAGTTTTCACATGTCTGATATACTGACACACTGACGATTCATATGGGACTATCTGTGGATGCACCCGCCACAATTCAATCCTAGGCTTTTACGCCTATTGTACTCTGACTCCAGCACGGCTCTGGCAGTATATGTATTTTTATTTTATTGACGCACTGGCAACGTGCGGCTTCAATTTCCATGCACTAACTTAGCCGACAGTGATGCACCCGTTAGTTTAATTGGTTGATCACCATCTCCCGGTCAGGGGATCGAACCGCCATTCTGCAACTCCGCATAGTATCAGCAAGCAAGCATCTTTCCACTGGACCACCGCACCAAGACTAAAAAGTCAAGGATTGGCCGACCAGTTTTCACATGTCTGATATACTGACACACTGACGATTCATATGGGACTATCTGTGGATGCACCTGCCACAATACAATCCTAGGCTTTTACGCCTATTGTGCTCTGACTCCAGCACGGCTCTGGCAGTATATGTATTTTTATTTTATTGACGCACTGGTAACGTGCTGCTTCAATTTCCATGCGCTAACATAGCCGACAGTGATGCACCCATTAGTTTAATTGGTTGATCACCATCTCCCGGTCAGGGGATCGAACTGCCATTCTGCAACTCCGCATAGCATCAGCAAGCAGGCATCTTTCCACTGGACCACCGCACCAAGACTAAAAAGTCAAGGATTGGCCAACCAGTTTTCACATGTCTGATATACTGACACACTGACGATTCATATGGGACTATCTGTGGATGCACCCGCCACAATTCAATCCTAGGCTTTTACGCCTATTGTGCTCTGACTCCAGCACGGCTCTGGCAGTATATGTATTTTTATTTTATTGACGCACTGGCAATGTGCGGCTTCAATTTCCATATGCTAACTTAGCCGACAGTGATGCACCCATTAGTTTAATTGGTTGATCACCATCTCCCGGTCAGGGGATCGAACCGCCATTCTGCAACTCCGCATAGCATCAGCAAGCAGGCATCTTTCCACTGGACCACCGCACCAAGACTAAAAAGTTAAGGATTGGCCGACCAGTTTTCACATGTCTGATATACTGACACACTGACGATTCATATGGGACTATCTGTGGATGCACCTGCCACAATTCAATCCTAGGCTTTTACGCCTATTGTACTCTGACTCCAGCACGGCTCTGGCAGTATATGTATTTTTATTTTATTGACGCACTGGCAACGTGCGGCTTCAATTTCCATGCACTAACTTAGCCGACAGTGATGCACCCATTAGTTTAATTGGTTGATCACCATCTCCCGGTCAGGGGATCGAACCGCCATTCTGCAACTCCGTATAGTATCAGCAAGCAGGCATCTTTCCACTGGACCACCGCACCAAGACTAAAAAGTCAAGGATTGGCCGACCAGTTTTCACATGTCTGATATACTGACACACTGACGATTCATATGGGACTATCTGTGGATGCACCTGCCACAATTCAATCCTAGGCTTTTACACCTATTGTGCTCTGACTCCAGCACGGCTCTGGCAGTATATGTATTTTTATTTTATTGACGCACTGGCAACGTGCTGCTTCAATTTCCATGCGCTAACTTAGCCGACAGTGATGCACCCATTAGTTTAATTGGTTGATCACCATCTCCCGGTCAGGGGATCGAACTGCCATTCTGCAACTCCGCATAGCATCAGCAAGCAGGCATCTTTCCACTGGACCACCGCACCAAGACTAAAAAGTCAAGGATTGGCCGACCAGTTTTCACATGTCTGATATACTGACACACTGACGATTCATATGGGACTATCTGTGGATGCACCTGCCACAATTCAATCCTAGGCTTTTACGCCTATTGTACTCTGACTCCAGCACGGCTCTGGCAGTATATGTATTTTTATTTTATTGACGCACTGGCAATGTGCGTCTTCAATTTCCATGCGCTAACTTAGCCGACAGTGATGCACCCATTAGTTTAATTGATTGATCACCATCTCCTGGTCAGGGGATCGAACCGCCATTCTGCAACTCCGCATAGCATCAGCAAGCAGGCATCTTTCCACTGGACCACCGCACCAAGACTAAAAAGTCAAGGATTGGCCGACCAGTTTTCACATGTCTGATATACTGACACACTGACGATTCATATGGGACTATCGGTGGATGCACCCGCCACAATTCAATCCTAGGCTTTTACGCCTATTGTACTCTGACTCCAGCACGGCTCTGGCAGTATATGTATTTTTATTTTATTGACGCACTGGCAACGTGCGGCTTCAATTTCCATGCACTAACTTAGCCGACAGTGATGCACCCATTAGTTTAATTGGTTGATCACCATCTCCCGGTCAGGGGATCGAACCGCCATTCTGCAACTCCGCATAGCATCAGCAAGCAGGCATCTTTCCACTGGACCACCGCACCAAGACTAAAAAGTCAAGGATTGGCCGACCAGTTTTCACATGTCTGATATACTGACACACTGACGATTCATATGAGACTATCTGTGGATGCACCCGCCACAATTCAATCATAGGCTTTTACGCCTATTGTACTCTGACTCCAGCACGGCTCTGGCAGTATATGTATTTTTATTTTATTGACGCACTGGCAATGTGTGGCTTCAATTTCCATGCGCTAACTTAGCCGACAGTGATGCACCCATTAGTTTAATTGGTTGATCACCATATCCCGGTCAGGGGATCGAACCACCATTCTGCAACTCCGCATAGCATCAGCAAGCAGGCATCTTTCCACTGGACCACCGCACCAAGACTAAAAAGTCAAGGATTGGCCGACCAGTTTTCACATGTCTGATATACTGACACACTGACGATTCATATGGGACTATCTGTGGATGCACCCGCCACAATTCAATCCTAGGCTTTTACGCCTATTGTACTCTGACTCCAGCACGGCTCTGGCAGTATATGTATTTTTATTTTATTGATGCACTGGCAACGTGCGGCTTCAATTTCCATGCGCTAACTTAGCCGACAGTGATGCACCCATTAGTTTAATTGGTTGATCACCATCTCCCGGTCAGGGGATCGAACCGCCATTCTGCAACTCCGCATAGCATCAGCAAGCAGGCATCTTTCCACTGGACCACCGCACCAAGACTAAAAAGTCAAGGATTGGCCGACCAGTTTTCACATGTCTGATATACTGACACACTGACGATTCATATGGGACTATCTGTGGATGCACCTGCCACAATTCAATCCTAGGCTTTTACGCCTATTGTACTCTGACTCCAGCACGGCTCTGGCAGTATATGTATTTTTATTTTATTGACGCACTGGCAACGTGCGGCTTCAATTTCCATGCGCTAACTTAGCCGACAGTGATGCACCCATTAGTTTAATTGGTTGATCACCATCTCCCGGTCAGGGTATCGAACCGCCATTCTGCAACTCCGCATAGCATCAGCAAGCAGGCATCTTTCCACTGGACCACCGCACCAAGACTAAAAAGTCAAGGATTGGCCGACCAGTTTTCACATGTCTGATATACTGACACACTGACGATTCATATGGGACTATCTGTGGATGCACCCGACACAATTCAATCCTAGGCTTTTACGCCTATTGTGCTCTGACTCCAGCACGGCTCTGGCAGTATATGTATTTTTATTTTATTGACGCACTGGCAATGTGCTGCTTCAATTTCCATGCGCTAACTTAGCCGACAGTGATGCACCCATTAGTTTAATTGGTTGATCACCATCTCCCGGTCAGGGGATCGAACCGCCATTCTGCAACTCCGCATAGCATCAGCAAGCAGGCATCTTTCCACTGGACCACCGCACCAAGACTAAAAAGTCAAGGATTGGCCGACCAGTTTTCACATGTCTGATATACTGACACACTGACGATTCATATGGGACTATCTGTGGATGCACCCGCCACAATTCAATCCTAGGCTTTTACGCCTATTGTACTCTGACTCCAGCACGGCTCTGGCAGTATATGTATTTTTATTTTATTGACGCACTGGCAATGTGCGGCTTCAATTTCCATGCGCTAACTTAGCCGACAGTGATGCACCCATTAGTTTAATTGGTTGATCACCATCTCCCGGTCAGGGGATCGAACCGCCATTCTGCAACTCCGCATAGCATCAGCAAGCAGGCATCTTTCCACTGGACCACCGCACCAAGACTAAAAAGTCAAGGATTGCCCGACCAGATTTCACATGTCTGATATACTGACACACTGACGATTCATATGGGACTATCTGTGGATGCACCCGCCACAATTCAATCCTAGGCTTTTACGCCTATTGTACTCTGACTCCAGCACGGCTCTGGCAGTATATGTATTTTTATTTTATTGATGCACTGGCAACGTGCGGCTTCAATTTCCATGCGCTAACTTAGCCGACAGTGATGCACCCATTAGTTTAATTGGTTGATCACCATCTCCCGGTCAGGGGATCGAACCGCCATTCTGCAACTCCGCATAGCATCAGCAAGCAGGCATTTTTCCACTGGACCACCGCACCAAGACTAAAAAGTCAAGGATTGGCCGACCAGTTTTCACATGTCTGATATACTGACACACTGACGATTCATATGGGACTATCTGTGGATGCACCCGCCACAATTCAATCCTAGGCTTTTACGCCTATTGTGCTCTGACTCCAGCACGGCTCTGGCAGTATATGTATTTTTATTTTATTGATGCACTGGCAACGTGCGGCTTCAATTTCCATGCGCTAACTTAGCCGACAGTGATGCACCCATTAGTTTAATTGGTTGATCACCATCTCCCGGTCAGGGGATCGAACCGCCATTCTGCAACTCCGCATAGCATCAGCAAGCAGGCATCTTTCCACTGGACCACCGCACCAAGACTAAAAAGTCAAGGATTGGCCGACCAGTTTTCACATGTCTGATATACTGACACACTGACGATTCATATGGGACTATCTGTGGATGCACCCGCCACAATTCAATCCTAGGCTTTTACGCCTATTGTACTCTGACTCCAGCACGGCTCTGGCAGTATATGTATTTTTATTTTATTGACGCACTGGCAACGTGCGGCTTCAATTTCCATGCGCTAACTTAGCCGACAGTGATGCACCCATTAGTTTAATTGGTTGATCACCATCTCCCAGTCAGGGGATCGAACCGCCATTCTGCAACTCCGCATAGCATCAGCAAGCAGGCATCTTTCCACTGGACCACCGCACCAAGACTAAAAAGTCAAGGATTGGCCGACCAGTTTTCACATGTCTGATATACTGACACACTGACGATTCATATGGGACTATCTGTGGATGCACCCGCCACAATTCAATCCTAGGCTTTTACGCCTATTGTGCTCTGACTCCAGCACGGCTCTGGCAGTATATGTATTTTTATTTTATTGACGCACTGGCAACGTGCTGCTTCAATTTCCATGCGCTAACTTAGCCGACAGTGATGCACCCATTAGTTTAATTGGTTGATCACCATCTCCCGGTCAGGGGATCGAACCGCCATTCTGCAACTCCGCATAGCATCAGCAAGCAGGCATCTTTCCACTGGACCACCGCACCAAGACTAAAAAGTCAAGGATTGGCCGACCAGTTTTCACATGTCTGATATACTGACACACTGACGATTCATATGGGACTATCTGTGGATGCACCCGCCACAATTCAATCCTAGGCTTTTACGCCTATTGTACTCTGACTCCAGCACGGCTCTGGCAGTATATGTATTTTTATTTTATTGACGCACTGGCAATGTGCGGCTTCAATTTCCATGCGCTAACTTAGCCGACAGTGATGCACCCATTAGTTTAATTGGTTGATCACCATCTCCCGGTCAGGGGATCGAACCGCCATTCTGAAACTCCGCATAGCATCAGCAAGCAGGCATCTTTCCACTGGACCACCGCACCAAGACTAAAAAGTCAAGGATTGGCCGACCAGATTTCACATGTCTGATATACTGACACACTGACGATTCATATGGGACTATCTGTGGATGCACCCGCCACAATTCAATCCTAGGCTTTTACGCCTATTGTACTCTGACTCCAGCACGGCTCTGGCAGTATATGTATTTTTATTTTATTGATGCACTGGCAACGTGCGGCTTCAATTTCCATGCGCTAACTTAGCCGACAGTGATGCACCCATTAGTTTAATTGGTTGATCACCATCTCCCGGTCAGGGGATCGAACCGCCATTCTGCAACTCCGCATAGCATCAGCAAGCAGGCATCTTTCCACTGGACCACCGCACCAAGACTAAAAAGTCAAGGATTGGCCGACCAGTTTTCACATGTCTGATATACTGACACACTGACGATTCATATGGGACTATCTGTGGATGCACCCGCCACAATTCAATCCTAGGCTTTTACGCCTATTGTACTCTGACTCCAGCACGGCTCTGGCAGTATATGTATTTTTATTTTATTGACGCACTGGCAACGTGCGGCTTCAATTTCCATGCACTAACTTAGCCGACAGTGATGCACCCATTAGTTTAATTGGTTGATCACCATCTCCCGGTCAGGGGATCGAACCGCCATTCTGCAACTCCGCATAGCATCAGCAAGCAGGCATCTTTCCACTGGACCACCGCACCAAGACTAAAAAGTCAAGGATTGGCTGACCAGTTTTCACATGTCTGATATACTGACACACTGACGATTCATATGGGACTATCTGTGGATGCACCCGCCACAATTCAATCCTAGGCTTTTACGCCTATTGTACTCTGACTCCAGCACGGCTCTGGCAGTATATGTATTTTTATTTTATTGACGCACTGGCAACGTGCGGCTTCAATTTCCATTCGCTAACTTAGCCGACAGTGATGCACCCATTAGTTTAATTGGTTGATCACCATCTCCCGGTCAGGGGATCGAACCGCCATTCTGCAACTCCGCATAGCATCAGCAAGCAGGCATCTTTCCACTGGACCACCGCACCAAGACTAAAAAGTCAAGGATTGGCCGACCAGTTTTCACATGTCTGATATACTGACACACTGACGATTCATATGGGACTATCTGTGGATGCACCCGCCACAATTCAATCCTAGGCTTTTCGCCTATTGTACTCTGACTCCAGCACGGCTCTGGCAGTATATGTATTTTTATTTTATTGACGCACTGGTAACGTGCGGCTTCAATTTCCATGCGCTAACTTAGCCGACAGTGATGCACCCATTAGTTTAATTGGTTGATCACCATCTCCCGGTCAGGGGATCGAACCACCATTCTGCAACTCCGCATAGCATCAGCAAGCAGGCATCTTTCCACTGGACCACCGCACCAAGACTAAAAAGTCAAGGATTGGCCGACCAGTTTTCACATGTCTGATATACTGACACACTGACGATTCATATGGGACTATCTGTGGATGCACCCGCCACAATTCAATCCTAGGCTTTTATGCCTATTGTACTCTGACTCCAGCACGACTCTGGCAGTATATGTATTTTTATTTTATTGACGCACTGGCAACGTGCGGCTTCAATTTTCATGTGCTAACTTAGCTGACAGTGATGCACCCATTAGTTTAATTGGTTGATCACCATCTCCCGGTCAGGGGATCGAACCGCCATTCTGCAACTCCGCATAGCATCAGCAAGCAGGCATCTTTCCACTGGACCACCGCACCAAGACTAAAAAG
This sequence comes from Chaetoderma sp. LZ-2023a, assembly GCA_034401795.1. Taxonomy (NCBI): domain Eukaryota; kingdom Metazoa; phylum Mollusca; class Caudofoveata; order Chaetodermatida; family Chaetodermatidae; genus Chaetoderma; species Chaetoderma sp. LZ-2023a. Next base: position 12,285 of record JAVVLW010000021.1, read on the forward strand.
TCAAGGATTGGCCGACCAGTTTTCACATGTCTGATATACTGACACACTGACGATTCATATGGGACTATCTGTGGATGCACCCGCCACAATTCAATCCTAGGCTTTTACGCCTATTGTACTCTGACTCCAGCACGGCTCTGGCAGTATATGTATTTTTATTTTATTGACGCACTGGGGAACGTGCGGCTTCAATTTCCATGCACTAACTTAGCCGACAGTGATGCACCCATTAGTTTAATTGGTTGATCACCATCTCCCGGTCAGGGGATCGAACCGCCATTCTGCAACTCCGCATAGCATCAGCAAGCAGGCATCTTTCCACTGGACCACCGCACCAAGACTAAAAAGTCAAGGATTGGCCGACCAGTTTTCACATGTCTGATATACTGACACACTGACGATTCATATGGGACTATCTGTGGATGCACCCGCCACAATTCAATCCTAGGCTTTTACGCCTATTGTACTCTGACTCCAGCACGGCTCTGGCAGTATATGTATTTTTATTTTATTGACGCACTGGCAACGTGCGGCTTCAGTTTCCATGCGCTAACTTAGCCGACAGTGATGCACCCATTAGTTTAATTGGTTGATCACCATCTCCCGGTCAGGGGATCGAACCGCCATTCTGCAACTCCGCATAGCATCAGCAAGCAGGCATCTTTCCACTGGACCACCGCACCAAGACTAAAAAGTCAAGGATTGGCTGACCAGTTTTCACATGTCTGATATACTGACACACTGACGATTCATATGGGACTATCTGTGGATGCACCCACCACAATTCAATCCTAGGCTTTTACGCCTATTGTACTCTGACTCCAGCACGGCTCTGGCAGTATATGTATTTTTATTTTATTGACGCACTGGCAACGTGCGGCTTCAATTTCCATTCGCTAACTTAGCCGACAGTGATGCACCCATTAGTTTAATTGGTTGATCACCATCTCCCGGTTAGGGGATCGAACCGCCATTCTGCAACTCCGCATAGCATCAGCAAGCAGGCATCTTTCCACTGGACCACCGCACCAAGACTAAAAAGTCAAGGATTGGCTGACCAGTTTTCACATGTCTGATATACTGACACACTGACGATTCATATGGGACTATCTGTGGATGCACCCACCACAATTCAATCCTAGGCTTTTACGCCTATTGTACTCTGACTCCAGCATGGCTCTGGCAGTATATGTATTTTTATTTTATTGACGCACTGGCAACGTGCGGCTTCAATTTCCATTCGCTAACTTAGCCGACAGTGATGCACCCATTAGTTTAATTGGTTGATCACCATCTCCCGGTCAGGGGATCGAACCGCCATTCTGCAACTCCGCATAGCATCAGCAAGCAGGCATCTTTCCACTGGACCACCGCACCAAGACTAAAAAGTCAAGGATTGGCCGACCAGTTTTCACATGTCTGATATACTGACACACTGACGATTCATATGGGACTATCTGTGGATGCACCCGCCACAATTCAATCCTAGGCTTTTACGCCTATTGTACTCTGACTCCAGCACGGCTCTGGCAGTATATGTATTTTTATTTTATTGACGCACTGGCAACGTGCGGCTTCAATTTTCATGCGCTAACTTAGCCGACAGTGATGCACCCATTAGTTTAATTGGTTGATCACCATCTCCCGGTCAGGGGATCGAACCGCCATTCTGCAACTCCGCATAGCATCAGCAAGCAGGCATCTTTCCACTGGACCACCGCACCAAGACTAAAAAGTCAAGGATTGGCCGACCAGTTTTCACATGTCTGATATACTGACACACTGACGATTCATATGGGACTATCTGTGGATGCACCCGCCACAATTCAATCCTAGGCTTTTACGCCTATTGTGCTCTGACTCCAGCACGGCTCTGGCAGTATATATATTTTTATTTTATTGACGCACTGGCAACGTGCTGCTTCAATTTCCATGCGCTAACTTAGCCGACAGTGATGCACCCATTAGTTTAATTGGTTGATCACCATCTCCCGGTCAGGGGATCGAACCGCCATTCTGCAACTCCGCATAGCATCAGCAAGCAGGCATCTTTCCACTGGACCACCGCACCAAGACTAAAAAGTCAAGGATTGGCCGACCAGTTTTCACATGTCTGATATACTGACACACTGACGATTCATATGGGACTATCTGTGGATGCACCCGCCACAATTCAATCCTAGGCTTTTACGCCTATTGTACTCTGACTCCAGCACGGCTCTGGCAGTATATGTATTTTTATTTTATTGACGCACTGGCAATGTGCGGCTTCAATTTCCATGCGCTAACTTAGCCGACAGTGATGCACCCATTAGTTTAATTGGTTGATCACCATCTCCCGGTCAGGGGATCGAACCGCCATTCTGCAACTCCGCATAGCATCAGCAAGCAGGCATCTTTCCACTGGACCACCGCACCAAGACTAAAAAGTCAAGGATTGGCCGACCAGTTTTCACATGTCTGATATACTGACACACTGACGATTCATATGGGACTATCTGTGGATGCACCCGCCACAATTCAATCCTAGGCTTTTACGCCTATTGTACTCTGACTCCAGCACGGCTCTGGCAGTATATGTATTTTTATTTTATTGATGCACTGGCAACGTGCGGCTTCAATTTCCATGCACTAACTTAGCCGACAGTGATGCACCCATTAGTTTAATTGGTTGATCACCATCTCCCGGTCAGGGGATCGAACCGCCATTCTGCAACTCCGCATAGCATCAGCAAGCAGGCATCTTTCCACTGGACCACCGCACCAAGACTAAAAAGTCAAGGATTGGCCGACCAGTTTTCACATGTCTGATATACTGACACACTGACGATTCATATGAGACTATCTGTGGATGCACCCGCCACAATTCAATCCTAGGCTTTTACGCCTATTGTACTCTGACTCCAGCACGGCTCTGGCAGTATATGTATTTTTATTTTATTGACGCACTGGCAACGTGCGGCTTCAATTTCCATTCGCTAACTTAGCCGACAGTGATGCACCCATTAGTTTAATTGGTTGATCACCATCTCCCGGTCAGGGGATCGAACCGCCATTCTGCAACTCCGCATAGCATCAGCAAGCAGGCATCTTTCCACTGGACCACCGCACCAAGACTAAAAAGTCAAGGATTAGCCGACCAGTTTTCACATGTCTGATATACTGACACACTGACGATTCATATGGGACTATCTGTGGATGCACCCGCCACAATTCAATCCTAGGCTTTTACGCCTATTGTACTCTGACTCCAGCACGGCTCTGGCAGTATATGTATTTTTATTTTATTGACGCACTGGTAACGTGCGGCTTCAATTTCCATGCGCTAACTTAGCCGACAGTGATGCACCCATTAGTTTAATTGGTTGATCACCATCTCCCGGTCAGGGGATCGAACCGCCATTCTGCAACTCCGCATAGCATCAGCAAGCAGGCATCTTTGCACTGGACCACCGCACCAAGACTAAAAAGTCAATGATTGGCCGACCAGTTTTCACATGTCTGATATACTGACACACTGACGATTCATATGGGACTATCTGTGGATGCACCCTCCACAATTCAATACTAGGCTTTTACGCCTATTGTACTCTGACTCCAGCACGGCTCTGGCAGTATATGTATTTTTATTTTATTGACGCACTGGCAACGTGCGGCATCAATTTCCATGCGCTAACTTAGCCGACAGTGATGCACCCATTAGTTTAATTGGTTGATCACCATCTCCCGGTCAGGGGATCGAACCGCCATTCTGCAACTCCGCATAGCATCAGCAAGCAGGCATCTTTCCACTGGACCACCGCACCAAGACTAAAAAGTCAAGGATTGGCTGACCAGTTTTCACATGTCTGATATACTGACACACTGACGATTCATATGGGACTATCTGTGGATGCACCCGCCACAATTCAATCCTAGGCTTTTACGCCTATTGTACTCTGACTCCAGCACGGCTCTGGCAGTATATGTATTTTTATTTTATTGACGCACTGGCAACGTGCGGCTTCAATTTCCATTCGCTAACTTAGCCGACAGTGATGCACCCATTAGTTTAATTGGTTGATCACCATCTCCCGGTCAGGGGATCGAACCGCCATTCTGCAACTCCGCATAGCATCAGCAAGCAGGCATCTTTCCACTGGACCACCGCACCAAGACTAAAAAGTCAAGGATTGGCCGACCAGTTTTCACATGTCTGATATACTGACACACTGACGATTCATATGGGACTATCTGTGGATGCACCCGCCACAATTCAATCCTAGGCTTTTACGCCTATTGTACTCTGACTCCAGCACGGCTCTGGCAGTATATGTATTTTTATTTTATTGACGCACTGGCAACGTGCGGCTTCAATTTTCATGCGCTAACTTAGCCGACAGTGATGCACCCATTAGTTTAATTGGTTGATCACCATCTCCCGGTCAGGGGATCGAACCGCCATTCTGCAACTCCGCATAGCATCAGCAAGCAGGCATCTTTCCACTGGACCACCGCACCAAGACTAAAAAGTCAAGGATTGGCCGACCAGTTTTCACATGTCTGATATACTGACACACTGACGATTCATATGGGACTATCTGTGGATGCACCCGCCACAATTCAATCCTAGGCTTTTACGCCTATTGTGCTCTGACTCCAGCACGGCTCTGGCAGTATATATATTTTTATTTTATTGACGCACTGGCAACGTGCTGCTTCAATTTCCATGCGCTAACTTAGCCGACAGTGATGCACCCATTAGTTTAATTGGTTGATCACCATCTCCCGGTCAGGGGATCGAACCGCCATTCTGCAACTCCGCATAGCATCAGCAAGCAGGCATCTTTCCACTGGACCACCGCACCAAGACTAAAAAGTCAAGGATTGGCCGACCAGTTTTCACATGTCTGATATACTGACACACTGACGATTCATATGGGACTATCTGTGGATGCACCCGCCACAATTCAATCCTAGGCTTTTACGCCTATTGTACTCTGACTCCAGCACGGCTCTGGCAGTATATGTATTTTTATTTTATTGACGCACTGGCAATGTGCGGCTTCAATTTCCATGCGCTAACTTAGCCGACAGTGATGCACCCATTAGTTTAATTGGTTGATCACCATCTCCCGGTCAGGGGATCGAACCGCCATTCTGCAACTCCGCATAGCATCAGCAAGCAGGCATCTTTCCACTGGACCACCGCACCAAGACTAAAAAGTCAAGGATTGGCCGACCAGTTTTCACATGTCTGATATACTGACACACTGACGATTCATATGGGACTATCTGTGGATGCACCCGCCACAATTCAATCCTAGGCTTTTACGCCTATTGTACTCTGACTCCAGCACGGCTCTGGCAGTATATGTATTTTTATTTTATTGATGCACTGGCAACGTGCGGCTTCAATTTCCATGCACTACCTTAGCCGACAGTGATGCACCCATTAGTTTAATTGGTTGATCACCATCTCCCGGTCAGGGGATCGAACCGCCATTCTGCAACTCCGCAGAGCATCAGCAAGCAGGCATCTTTCCACTGGACCACCGCACCAAGACTAAAAAGTCAAGGATTGGCCGACCAGTTTTCACATGTCTGATATACTGACACACTGACGATTCATATGAGACTATCTGTGGATGCACCCGCCACAATTCAATCCTAGGCTTTTACGCCTATTGTACTCTGACTCCAGCACGGCTCTGGCAGTATATGTATTTTTATTTTATTGACGCACTGGCAACGTGCGGCTTCAATTTCCATTCGCTAACTTAGCCGACAGTGATGCACCCATTAGTTTAATTGGTTGATCACCATCTCCCGGTCAGGGGATCGAACCGCCATTCTGCAACTCCGCATAGCATCAGCAAGCAGGCATCTTTCCACTGGACCACCGCACCAAGACTAAAAAGTCAAGGATTGGCCGACCAGTTTTCACATGTCTGATATACTGACACACTGACGATTCATATGGGACTATCTGTGGATGCACCCGCCACAATTCAATCCTAGGCTTTTACGCCTATTGTACTCTGACTCCAGCACGGCTCTGGCAGTATATGTATTTTTATTTTATTGACGCACTGGTAACGTGCGGCTTCAATTTCCATGCGCTAACTTAGCCGACAGTGATGCACCCATTAGTTTAATTGGTTGATCACCATCTCCCGGTCAGGGGATCGAACCGCCATTCTGCAACTCCGCATAGCATCAGCAAGCAGGCATCTTTGCACTGGACCACCGCACCAAGACTAAAAAGTCAATGATTGGCCGACCAGTTTTCACATGTCTGATATACTGACACACTGACGATTCATATGGGACTATCTGTGGATGCACCCTCCACAATTCAATACTAGGCTTTTACGCCTATTGTACTCTGACTCCAGCACGGCTCTGGCAGTATATGTATTTTTATTTTATTGACGCACTGGCAACGTGCGGCTTCAATTTCCATGCGCTAACTTAGCCGACAGTGATGCACCCATTAGTTTAATTGGTTGATCACCATCTCCCGGTCAGGGGATCGAACCGCCATTCTGCAACTCCGCATAGCATCAGCAAGCAGGCATCTTTCCACTGGACCACCGCACCAAGACTAAAAAGTCAAGGATTGGCTGACCAGTTTTCACATGTCTGATATACTGACACACTGACGATTCATATGGGACTATCTGTGGATGCACCCGCCACAATTCAATCCTAGGCTTTTACGCCTATTGTACTCTGACTCCAGCACGGCTCTGGCAGTATATGTATTTTTATTTTATTGACGCACTGGCAACGTGCGGCTTCAATTTCCATTCGCTAACTTAGCCGACAGTGATGCACCCATTAGTTTAATTGGTTGATCACCATCTCCCGGTCAGGGGATCGAACCGCCATTCTGCAACTCCGCATAGCATCAGCAAGCAGGCATCTTTCCACTGGACCACCGCACCAAGACTAAAAAGTCAAGGATTGGCTGACCAGTTTTCACATGTCTGATATACTGACACACTGACGATTCATATGGGACTATCTGTGGATGCACCCACCACAATTCAATCCTAGGCTTTTACGCCTATTGTACTCTGACTCCAGCACGGCTCTGGCAGTATATGTATTTTTATTTTATTGACGCACTGGCAACGTGCGGCTTCAATTTCCATTCGCTAACTTAGCCGACAGTGATGCACCCATTAGTTTAATTGGTTGATCACCATCTCCCGGTCAGGGGATCGAACCGCCATTCTGCAACTCCGCATAGCATCAGCAAGCAGGCATCTTTCCACTGGACCACCGCACCAAGACTAAAAAGTCAAGGATTGGCCGACCAGTTTTCACATGTCTGATATACTGACACACTGACGATTCATATGGGACTATCTGTGGATGCACCCGCCACAATTCAATACTAGGCTTTTACGCCTATTGTACTCTGACTCCAGCACGGCTCTGGCAGTATATGTATTTTTATTTTATTGACGCACTGGCAACGTGCGGCTTCAATTTCCATGCGCTAACTTAGCCGACAGTGATGCACCCATTAGTTTAATTGGTTGATCACCATCTCCCGGTCAGGGGATCGAACCGCCATTCTGCAACTCCGCATAGCATCAGCAAGCAGGCATCTTTCCACTGGACCACCGCACCAAGACTAAAAAGTCAAGGATTGGCTGACCAGTTTTCACATGTCTGATATACTGACACACTGACGATTCATATGGGACTATCTGTGGATGCACCCGCCACAATTCAATCCTAGGCTTTTACGCCTATTGTACTCTGACTCCAGCACGGCTCTGGCAGTATATGTATTTTTATTTTATTGACGCACTGGCAACGTGCGGCTTCAATTTCCATTCGCTAACTTAGCCGACAGTGATGCACCCATTAGTTTAATTGGTTGATCACCATCTCCCGGTCAGGGGATCGAACCGCCATTCTGCAACTCCGCATAGCATCAGCAAGCAGGCATCTTTCCACTGGACCACCGCACCAAGACTAAAAAGTCAAGGATTGGCTGACCAGTTTTCACATGTCTGATATACTGACACACTGACGATTCATATGGGACTATCTGTGGATGCACCCACCACAATTCAATCCTAGGCTTTTACGCCTATTGTACTCTGACTCCAGCACGGCTCTGGCAGTATATGTATTTTTATTTTATTGACGCACTGGCAACGTGCGGCTTCAATTTCCATTCGCTAACTTAGCCGACAGTGATGCACCCATTAGTTTAATTGGTTGATCACCATCTCCCGGTCAGGGGATCGAACCGCCATTCTGCAACTCCGCATAGCATCAGCAAGCAGGCATCTTTCCACTGGACCACCGCACCAAGACTAAAAAGTCAAGGATTGGCCGACCAGTTTTCACATGTCTGATATACTGACACACTGACGATTCATATGGGACTATCTGTGGATGCACCCGCCACAATTCAATCCTAGGCTTTTACGCCTATTGTACTCTGACTCCAGCACGGCTCTGGCAGTATATGTATTTTTATTTTATTGACGCACTGGTAACGTGCGGCTTCAATTTCCATGCGCTAACTTAGCCGACAGTGATGCACCCATTAGTTTAATTGGTTGATCACCATCTCCCGGTCAGGGGATCGAACCGCCATTCTGCAACTCCGCATAGCATCAGCAAGCAGGCGTCTTTCCACTGGACCACCGCACCAAGACTAAAAAGTCAAGGATTGGCCGACCAGTTTTCACATGTCTGATATACTGACACACTGACGATTCATATGGGACTATCTGTGGATGCACCCGCCACAATTCAATCCTAGGCTTTTACGCCTATTGTACTCTGACTCCAGCACGGCTCTGGCAGTATATGTATTTTTATTTTATTGATGCACTGGCAACGTGCGGCTTCAATTTCCATGCGCTAACCTAGCCGACAGTGATGCACCCATTAGTTTAATTGGTTGATCACCATCTCCCGGTCAGGGGATCGAACCGCCATTCTGCAACTCCGCATAGCATCAGCAAGCAGGCATCTTTCCACTGGACCACCGCACCAAGACTAAAAAGTCAAGGATTGGCCGACCAGTTTTCACATGTCTGATATACTGACACACTGACGATTCATATGGGACTATCTGTGGATGCACCTGCCACAATTCAATCCTAGGCTTTTACGCCTATTGTACTCTGACTCCAGCACGGCTCTGGCAGTATATGTATTTTTATTTTATTGACGCACTGGCAACGTGCGGCTTCAATTTCCATGCACTAACTTAGCCGACAGTGATGCACCCATTAGTTTAATTTGTTGATCACCATCTCCCGGTCGGGGGATCGAACCGCCATTCTGCAACTCCGCATAGCATCAGCAACCAGACATCTTTCCACTGGACCACCGCACCAAGACTAAAAGTCATGGATTGGCCGACCAGCTTTCACATGTCTGATATACTGACACACTGACGATTCATATGGGACTATCTGTGGATGCATCTGTCACAATCAATCCTAGGCTTTTACGCCTATTGTACTCTGACTCCAGCACGGCTCTGGCAGTATATGTATTTTTTTTATTTTATTGACGCACTGGCAACGTGCGGCTTCAATTTCCATGTGCTAACTTAGCCGACAGTGCTGCACCCATTAGTTTAATTTGTTGATCACCATCTCCCGGTCGGGGGATCGAACCGCCATCCTGCAACTCCGCATAGCATCAGCAACCAGACATCTTTCCACTGGACCACCGCACCAAGACTAAAAGTCAAGGATTGGCTGACCAGCTTTCACATGTCTGATATACTGACACACTGACGATTCATATGGGACTATCTGTGGATGCATCTGTCACAATCAATCCTATGCTTTTACGCCTATTGTACTCTGACTCCAGCACGGCTCTGGCAGTATATGTATTTTTTTTATTTTATTGACGCACTGGCAACGTGTGGCTTCAATTTCCATGTGCTAACTTAGCCGACAGTGCTGCACCCATTAGTTTAATTTGTTGATCACCATCTCCCGGTCGGGGGATCGAACCGCCATCCTGCAACTCCGCATAGCATCAGCTACCAGACATCTTTCCACTGGACCACCGCACCAAGAGTAAAAGTCAAGGATTGGCCGACCAGCTTTCACATGTCTGATATACTGACACACTGACGATTCATATGGGACTATCTGTGGATGCATCTGTCACAATCAATCCTAGGCTTTTACGCCTATTGTACTCTGACTCCAGCACGGCTCTGGCAGTATATGGGTTTTTTTAATTGTATTGACGCACTGGCAACGTGCAGCTTCAATTTCCATGTGCTAACTTAGCCGACAGTGCTGCACCCATTAGTTTACTTTGTTGATCACCATCTCCCGGTCGGGGGATCGAACCGCCATCCTGCAACTCTGAATAGCATCAGCAACCAGACATCTTTCCACTGGACCACCGCACCAAGACTAAAAGTCAAGGATTGGCCGACCAGCTTTCACATGTCTGATATACTGACACACTGACGATTCATATGGGACTATCTGTGGATGCATCTGTCACAATCAATCCTAGGCTTTTACGCCTATTGTACTCTGACTCCAGCACGGCTCTGGCAGTATATGTATTTTTTTTATTTTATTGACGCACTGGCAACGTGCGGCTTCAATTTCCATGTGCTAACTTAGCCGACAGTGCTGCACCCATTAGTTTAATTTGTTGATCACCATCTCCCGGTCGGGGGATCGAACCGCCATCCTGCAACTCCGCATAGCATCAGCAACCAGACATCTTTCCACTGGACCACCGCACCAAGACTAAAAGTCAAGGATTGGCCGACCAGCTTTCACATGTCTGATATACTGACACACTGACGATTCATATGGGACTATCTGTGGATGCATCTGTCACAATCAATCCTAGGCTTTTACGCCTATTGTACTCTGACTCCAGCACGGCTCTGGCAGAATATGTAATTTTTTTATTTTATTGACGCACTGGCAACGTGCGGCTTCAATTTCCATGTGCTAACTTAGCCGACAGTGCTGCACCCATTAGTTTAATTTGTTGATCACCATCTCCCGGTCGGGGGATCGAACCGCCATCCTGCAACTCCGCATAGCATCAGCAACCAGACATCTTTCCACTGGACCACCGCACCAAGACTAAAATTCAAGGATTGGCCGACCAGCTTTCACATGTCTGATATACTGACACACTGACGATTCATATGGGACTATCTGTGGATGCATCTGTCACAATCAATCCTAGGCTTTTACGCCTATTGTACTCTGACTCCAGCACGGCTCTGGCAGTATATGTATTTTTTTTTATTTTATTGACGCACTGGCAACGTGCGGCTTCAATTTCCATGTGCTAACTTAGCCGACAGTGCTGCACCCATTAGTTTAATTTGTTGATCACCATCTCCCGGTCGGGGGATCGAACCGCCATCCTGCAACTCCGCATAGCATCAGCAACCAGACATCTTTCCACTGGACCACCGCACCAAGACTAAAAGTCAAGGATTGGCCGACCAGCTTTCACATGTCTGATATACTGACACACTGACGATTCATATGGGACTATCTGTGGATGCATCTGTCACAATCAATCCTAGGCTTTTACGCCTATTGTACTCTGACTCCAGCACGGCTCTGGCAGTATATGTATTTTTTTTTATTTTATTGACGCACTGGCAACGTGCGGCTTCAATTTCCATGTGCTAACTTAGCCGACAGTGCTGCACCCATTAGTTTAATTTGTTGATCACCATCTCCCGGTCGGGGGATCGAACCGCCATCCTGCAACTCCGCATAGCATCAGCAACCAGACATCTTTCCACTGGACCACCGCACCAAGACTAAAAGTCAAGGATTGGCCGACCAGCTTTCACATGTCTGATATACTGACACACTGACGATTCATATGGGACTATCTGTGGATGCATCTGTCACAATCAATCCTAGGCTTTTACGCCTATTGTACTCTGACTCCAGCACGGCTCTGGCAGTATATGTATTTTTTTTATTTTATTGACGCACTGGCAACGTGCGGCTTCAATTTCCATGTGCTAACTTAGCCGACAGTGCTGCACCCATTAGTTTAATTTGTTGATCACCATCTCCCGGTCGGGGGATCGAACCGCCATCCTGCAACTCCGCATAGCATCAGCAACCAGACATCTTTCCACTGGACCAGCGCACCAAGACTAAAAGTCAAGGATTGGCCGACCAGCTTTCACATGTCTGATATACTGACACACTGACGATTCATATGGGACTATCTGTGCATGCATCTGTCACAATCAATCCTAGGCTTTTACGCCTATTGTACTCTGACTCCAGCATGGCTCTGGCAGTATATGTATTTTTTTTATTTTATTGACGCACTGGCAACGTGCGGCTTCAATTTCCATGTGCTAACTTAGCCGACAGTGCTGCACCCATTAGTTTAATTTGTTGATCACCATCTCCCGGTCGGGTGATCGAACCGCCATCCTGCAACTCTGCATAGCATCAGCAACCAGACATCTATCCACTGGACCACCGCACCAAGACTAAAAGTCAAGGATTGGCCGACCACCTTTCACATGTCTGATATACTGACACACTGACGATTCATATGGGACTATCTGTGGATGCATCTGTCACAATCAATCCTAGGCTTTTACGCCTATTGTACTCTGACTCCAGCACGGCTCTGGCAGTATATGTATTTTTTTTATTTTATTGACGCACTGGCAACGTGCGGCTTCAATTTCCATGTGCTAACTTAGCCGACAGTGCTGCACCCATTAGTTTAATTTGTTGATCACCATCTCCCGGTCGGGGGATCGAACCGCCATCCTGCAACTCTGCATAGCATCAGCAACCAGACATCTTTCCACTGGACCACCGCACCAAGACTAAAAGTCAAGGATTGGCCGACCAGCTTTCACATGTCTGATATACTGACACACTGACGATTCATATGGGACTATCTGTGGATGCATCTGTCACGATCAATCCTAGGCTTTTACGCCTATTGTACTCTGACTCCAGCACGGCTCTGGCAGTATATGTATTTTTATTTTATTGACGCACTGGCAATGTGCGGCTGCAATTTCCATGCGCTAACTTAGCCGACAGTGATGCACCCATTAGTTTAATTGGTTGATCACCATCTCCCGGTCAGGGGATCGAACCGCCATTCTGCAACTCCGCATAGCATCAGCAAGCAGGCATCTTTCCACTGGACCACCGCACCAAGACTAAAAAGTCAAGGATTGGCCGACCTGTTTTCACATGTCTGATATACTGGCACACTGACGATTCATATGGGACTATCTGTGGATGCACCCGCCACAATTCAATCCTAGGCTTTTACGCCTATTGTACTCTGACTCCAGCACGGCTCTGGCAGTATATGTATTTTTTTTATTTTATTGACGCACTGGCAACGTGTGGCTTCAATTTCCATGTGCTAACTTAGCCGACAGTGCTGCACCCATTAGTTTAATTTGTTGATCACCATCTCCCGGTCGGGGGATCGAACCGCCATCCTGCAACTCCGCATAGCATCAGCTACCAGACATCTTTCCACTGGACCACCGCACCAAGACTAAAAGTCAAGGATTGGCCGACCAGCTTTCACATGTCTGATATACTGACACACTGACGATTCATATGGGACTATCTGTGGATGCATCTGTCACAATCAATCCTAGGCTTTTACGCCTATTGTACTCTGACTCCAGCACGGCTCTGGCAGTATATGGGGTTTTTTAATTGTATTGACGCACTGGCAACGTGCAGCTTCAATTTCCATGTGCTAACTTAGCCGACAGTGCTGCACCCATTAGTTTACTTTGTTGATCACCATCTCCCGGTCGGGGGATCGAACCGCCATCCTGCAACTCTGCATAGCATCAGCAACCAGACATCTTTCCACTGGACCACCGCACCAAGACTAAAAGTCAAGGATTGGCCGACCAGCTTTCACATGTCTGATATACTGACACACTGACGATTCATATGGGACTATCTGTGGATGCATCTGTCACAATCAATCCTAGGCTTTTACGCCTATTGTACTCTGACTCCAGCACGGCTCTGGCAGTATATGTATTTTTTTTATTTTATTGACGCACTGGCAACGTGCGGCTTCAATTTCCATGTGCTAACTTAGCCGACAGTGCTGCACCCATTAGTTTAATTTGTTGATCACCATCTCCCGGTCGGGGGATCGAACCGCCATCCTGCAACTCCGCATAGCATCAGCAACCAGACATCTTTCCACTGGACCACCGCACCAAGACTAAAAGTCAAGGATTGGCCGACCAGCTTTCACATGTCTGATATACTGACACACTGACGATTCATATGGGACTATCTGTGGATGCATCTGTCACAATCAATCCTAGGCTTTTACGCCTATTGTACTCTGACTCCAGCACGGCTCTGGCAGAATATGTAATTTTTTTATTTTATTGACGCACTGGCAACGTGCGGCTTCAATTTCCATGTGCTAACTTAGCCGACAGTGCTGCACCCATTAGTTTAATTTGTTGATCACCATCTCCCGGTCGGGGGATCGAACCGCCATCCTGCAACTCCGCATAGCATCAGCAACCAGACATCTTTCCACTGGACCACCGCACCAAGACTAAAAGTCAAGGATTGGCCGACCAGCTTTCACAGGTCTGATATACTGACACACTGACGATTCATATGGGACTATCTGTGGATGCATCTGTCACAATCAATCCTAGGCTTTTACGCCTATTGTACTCTGACTCCAGCACGGCTCTGGCAGTATATGTATTTTTTTTTATTTTATTGACGCACTGGCAACGTGCGGCTTCAATTTCCATGTGCTAACTTAGCCGACAGTGCTGCACCCATTAGTTTAATTTGTTGATCACCATCTCCCGGTCGGGGGATCGAACCGCCATCCTGCAACTCCGCATAGCATCAGCAACCAGACATCTTTCCACTGGACCACCGCACCAAGACTAAAAGTCAAGGATTGGCCGACCAGCTTTCACATGTCTGATATACTGACACTCTGACGATTCATATGGGACTATCTGTGGATGCATCTGTCACAATCAATCCTAGGCTTTTACGCCTATTGTACTCTGACTCCAGCATGGCTCTGGCAGTATATGTATTTTTTTTATTTTATTGACGCACTGGCAACGTGCGGCTTCAATTTCCATGTGCTAACTTAGCCGACAGTGCTGCACCCATTAGTTTAATTTGTTGATCACCATCTCCCGGTCGGGGGATCGAACCGCCATCCTGCAACTCTGCATAGCATCAGCAACCAGACATCTTTCCACTGGACCACCGCACCAAGACTAAAAGTCAAGGATTGGCCGACCAGCTTTCACATGTCTGATATACTGACACACTGACGATTCATATGGGACTATCTGTGGATGCATCTGTCACGATCAATCCTAGGCTTTTACGCCTATTGTACTCTGACTCCAGCACGGCTCTGGCAGTATATGTATTTTTATTTTATTGACGCACTGGCAATGTGCGGCTTCAATTTCCATGCGCTAACTTAGCCGACAGTGATGCACCCATTAGTTTAATTGGTTGATCACCATCTCCCGGTCAGGGGATCGAACCGCCATTCTGCAACTCCGCATAGCATCAGCAAGCAGGCATCTTTCCACTGGACCACCGCACCAAGACTAAAAAGTCAAGGATTGGCCGACCTGTTTTCACATGTCTGATATACTGGCACACTGACGATTCATATGGGACTATCTGTGGATGCACCCGCCACAATTCAATCCTAGGCTTTTACGCCTATTGTACTCTGACTCCAGCACGGCTCTGGCAGTATATGTATTTTTATTTTATTGACGCACTGGCAACGTGCGGCTTCAATTTCCATGTGCTAACTTAGCCGACAGTGCTGCACCCGTTAGTTTAATTTGTTGATCACCATCTCCCGGTCGGGGGATTGAACCGTCATCCTGCAACTCCGCATAGCATCAGCAACCAGGCATCTTTCCACTGGACCACCGCACCAAGACTAATAGTCAAGGATTGGCCGACCAGTTTTCACGTGTCTGATATACTGACACACTGACGATTCATATGGGACTATCTGTGGATGCATCTGTCACAATTAATCCTAGGCTTTTACGCCTATTGTACTCTGACTCCAGCACGGCTCTGGCAGTATATGTATTTTTATTTTATTGACGCACTGGCAACGTGCGGCTTCAATTTCCATGTGCTAACTTAGCCGACAGTGCTGCACCCGTTAGTTTAATTTGTTGATCACCATCTCCCGGTCGGGGGATCGAACCGTCATCCTGCAACTCCGCATAGCATCAGCAACCAGGCATCTTTCCACTGGACCACCGCACCAAGACTAATAGTCAAGGATTGGCCGACCAGTTTTCACATGTCTGATATACTGACACACTGATGATTCATATGGGACTATCTGTGGATGCATCTGTCACAATCAATCCTAGGCTTTTACGCCTATTGTACTCTGACTCCAGCACGGCTCTGGCAGTATATGTATTTTTATTTTATTGACGCACTGGCAACGTGCGGCTTCAATTTCCATGTGCTAACTTAGCCGACAGTGCTGCACCCGTTAGTTTAATTTGTTGATCACCATCTCCCGGTCGGGGGATCGAACCGTCATCCTGCAACTCCGCATAGCATCAGCAACCAGGCATCTTTCCACTGGACCACCGCACCAAGACTAATAGTCAAGGATTGGCAGACCAGTTTTCACATGTCTGATATACTGACACACTGACGATTCATATGGGACTATCTGTGGATGCATCTGTCACAATCAATCCTAGGCTTTTACGCCTATTGTACTCTGACTCCAGCACGGCTCTGGCAGTATATGTATTTTTATTTTATTGACGCACTGGCAACGTGCGGCTTCAATTTCCATGTGCTAACTTAGCCGACAGTGCTGCACCCGTTAGTTTAATTTGTTGATCACCATCTCCCGGTCGGGGGATCGAACCATCATCCTGCAACTCCGCATAGCATCAGCAACCAGGCATCTTTCCACTGGACCACCGCACCAAGACTAATAGTCAAGGATTGGCCGACCAGTTTTCACATGTCTGATATACTGACACACTGACATTTCATATGGGACTATCTGTGGATGCATCTGTCACAATCAATCCTAGGCTTTTACGCCTATTGTACTCTGACTCCAGCACGGCTCTGGCAGTATATGTATTTTTATTTTATTGACGCACTGGCAACGTGCGGCTTCAATTTCCATGTGCTAACTTAGCCGACAGTGCTGCACCCGTTAGTTTAATTTGTTGATCACCATCTCCCGGTCGGGGGATCGAACCATCATCCTGCAACTCCGCATAGCATCAGCAACCAGGCATCTTTCCACTGGACCACCGCACCAAGACTAATAGTCAAGGATTGGCCGACCAGTTTTCACATGTCTGATATACTGACACACTGACATTTCATATGGGACTATCTGTGGATGCATCTGTCACAATCAATCCTAGGCTTTTACGCCTATTGTACTCTGACTCCAGCACGGCTCTGGCAGTATATGTATTTTTATTTTATTGACGCACTGGCAACGTGCGGCTTCAATTTCCATGTGCTAACTTAGCCGACAGTGCTGCACCCGTTAGTTTAATTTGTTGATCACCATCTCCCGGTCGGGGGATCGAACCGTCATCCTGCAACTCCGCATAGCATCAGCAACCAGGCATCTTTCCACTGGACCACCGCACCAAGACTAATAGTCAAGGATTGGCCGACCAGTTTTCACGTGTCTGATATACTGACACACTGACGATTCATATGGGACTATCTGTGGATGCATCTGTCACAATCAATCCTAGGCTTTTACGCCTATTGTACTCTGACTCCAGCACGGCTCTGGCAGTATATGTATTTTTATTTTATTGACGCACTGGCAACGTGCGGCTTCAATTTCCATGTGCTAACTTAGCCGACAGTGCTGCACCCGTGAGTTTAATTTGTTGATCACCATCTCCCGGTCGGGGGATCGAACCGTCATCCTGCAACTCCGCATAGCATCAGCAACCAGGCATCTTTCCACTGGACCACCGCACCAAGACTAATAGTCAAGGATTGGCCGACCAGTTTTCACATGTCTGATATACTGACACACTGACGATTCATATGGGACTATCTGTGGATGCATCTGTCACAATCAATCCTAGGCTTTTACGCCTATTGTACTCTGACTCCAGCACGGCTCTGGCAGTATATGTATTTTTATTTTATTGACGCACTGGCAACGTGCGGCTTCAATTTCCATGTGCTAACTTAGCCGACAGTGCTGCACCCGTTAGTTTAATTTGTTGATCACCATCTCCCGGTCGGGGGATCGAACCGTCATCCTGCAACTCCGCATAGCATCAGCAACCAGGCATCTTTCCACTGGACCACCGCACCAAGACTAATAGTCAAGGATTGGCCGACCAGTTTTCACATGTCTGATATACTGACACACTGACGATTCATATGGGACTATCTGTGGATGCATCTGTCACAATCAATCCTAGGCTTTTACGCCTATTGTACTCTGACTCCAGCACGGCTCTGGCAGTATATGTATTTTTATTTTATTGACGCACTGGCAACGTGCGGCTTCAATTTCCATGTGCTAACTTAGCCGACAGTGCTGCACCCGTTAGTTTAATTTGTTGATCACCATCTCCCGGTCGGGGGATCGAACCGTCATCCTGCAACTCCGCATAGCATCAGCAACCAGGCATCTTTCCACTGGACCACCGCACCAAGACTAATAGTCAAGGATTGGCCGACCAGTTTTCACATGTCTGATATACTGACACACTGACGATTCATATGGGACTATCTGTGGATGCATCTGTCACAATCAATCCTAGGCTTTTACGCCTATTGTACTCTGACTCCAGCACGGCTCTGGCAGTATATGTATTTTTATTTTATTGACGCACTGGCAACGAGCGGCTTCAATTTCCATGTGCTAACTTAGCCGACAGTGCTGCACCCGTTAGTTTAATTTGTTGATCACCATCTCCCGGTCGGGGGATCGAACCGTCATCCTGCAACTCCGCATAGCATCAGCAACCAGGCATCTTTCCACTGGAC
This sequence comes from Chaetoderma sp. LZ-2023a, assembly GCA_034401795.1. Classification (NCBI taxonomy): domain Eukaryota; kingdom Metazoa; phylum Mollusca; class Caudofoveata; order Chaetodermatida; family Chaetodermatidae; genus Chaetoderma; species Chaetoderma sp. LZ-2023a. The sequence continues at coordinate 31,349 of JAVVLW010000021.1, forward strand.
CACCGCACCAAGACTAATAGTCAAGGATTGGCCGACCAGTTTTCACATGTCTGATATACTGACACACTGACGATTCATATGGGACTATCTGTGGATGCATCTGTCACAATCAATCCTAGGCTTTTACGCCTATTGTACTCTGACTCCAGCACGGCTCTGGCAGTATATGTATTTTTATTTTATTGACGCACTGGCAACGTGCGGCTTCAATTTCCATGTGCTAACTTAGCCGACAGTGCTGCACCCGTTAGTTTAATTTGTTGATCACCATCTCCCGGTCGGGGGATCGAACCGTCATCCTGCAACTCCGCATAGCATCAGCAACCAGGCATCTTTCCACTGGACCACCGCACCAAGACTAATAGTCAAGGATTGGCCGACCAGTTTTCACATGTCTGATATACTGACACACTGACGATTCATATGGGACTATCTGTGGATGCATCTGTCACGATCAATCCTAGGCTTTTACGCCTATTGTACTCTGACTCCAGCACGGCTCTGGCAGTATATGTATTTTTATTTTATTGACGCACTGGCAACGTGCGGCTTCAATTTCCATGTGCTAACTTAGCCGACAGTGCTGCACCCATTAGTTTAATTTGTTGATCACTATCTCCCGGTCGGGGGATCGAACCGTCATCCTGCAACTCCGCATAGCATCAGCAACCAGGCATCTTTCCACTGGACCACCGCACCAAGACTAATAGTCATGGATTGGCCGACCAGTTTTCACATGTCTGATATACTGACACACTGACGATTCATATGGGACTATCTGTGGATGCATCTGTCACAATCAATCCTAGGCTTTTACGCCTATTGTACTCTGACTCCAGCACGGCTCTGGCAGTATATGTATTTTTATTTTATTGACGCACTGGCAACGTGCGGCTTCAATTTCCATGTGCTAACTTAGCCGACAGTGCTGCACCCGTTAGTTTAATTTGTTGATCACCATCTCCCGGTCGGGGGATTGAACCGTCATCCTGCAACTCCGCATAGCATCAGCAACCAGGCATCTTTCCACTGGACCACCGCACCAAGACTAATAGTCAAGGATTGGCCAACCAGTTTTCACATGTCTGATATACTGACACACTGACGATTCATATGGGACTATCTGTGGATGCATCTGTCACAATCAATCCTAGGCTTTTACGCCTATTGTACTCTGACTCCAGCACGGCTCTGGCAGTATATGTATTTTTATTTTATTGACGCACTGGCAACGTGCGGCTTCAATTTCCATGTGCTAACTTAGCCGACAGTGCTGCACCCGTTAGTTTAATTTGTTGATCACCATCTCCCGGTCGGGGGATCGAACCGTCATCCTGCAACTCCGCATAGCATCAGCAACCAGGCATCTTTCCACTGGACCACCGCACCAAGACTAAAAGTCAAGGATTGGCCGACCAGCTTTCACATGTCTGATATACTGACACACTGACGATTCATATGGGACTATCTGTGGATGCATCTGTCACGATCAATCCTAGGTTTTTACGCCTATTGTACTCTGACTCCAGCACGGCTCTGGCAGTATATGTATTTTTATTTTATTGACGCACTGGCAACGTGCGGCTTCAATTTCCATGTGCTAACTTAGCCGACAGTGCTGCACCCGTTAGTTTAATTAAGACTAAAATGTATGTATGTATGTATGTATGTATGTATGTATGTATGTATGTATGTATGTATGTATGTATGTATGTATGATTACTGTAGTAGAAACATTCTACAGCTGC
>JAVVLW010000022.1:0-24000 GCA_034401795.1 Chaetoderma sp. LZ-2023a
AGTGGAAAGATGCCTGGTTGCTGATGCTATGCGGAGTTGCAGAATGGCGGTTCGATCCCCCGACCGGGAGATGGTGATCAACAAATTAAACTAACGGGTGCAGCACTGTCGGCTAAGTTAGCACATGGAAATTGAAGCCGCACGTTGCCAGTGCGTCAATAAAATAAAAAATACATATACTGCCAGAGCCGTGCTGGAGTCAGTGTACAATAGGCGTAAAAGCCTAGGATTGATTGTGACAGATGCATCCACAGATAGTCCCATATGAATCGTCAGTGTGTCAGTATATCAGACATGTGAAAGCTGGTCGGCCAATCCTTGACTTTTAGTCTTGGTGCGGTGGTCCAGTGGAAAGATGCCTGGTTGCTGATGCTATGCGGAGTTGCAGAATGGCGGTTCGATCCCCCGACCGGGAGATGGTGATCAACAAATTAAACTAACGGGTGCAGCACTGTCGGCTAAGTTAGCACATGGAAATTGAAGCCGCACGTTGCCAGTGCGTCAATAAAATAAAAAATACATATACTGCCAGAGCCGTGCTGGAGTCAGTGTACAATAGGCGTAAAAGCCTAGGATTGATTGTGACAGATGCATCCACAGATAGTCCCATATGAATCGTCAGTGTGTCAGTATATCAGACATGTGAAAGCTGGTCGGCCAATCCTTGACTTTTAGTCTTGGTGCGGTGGTCCAGTGGAAAGATGCCTGGTTGCTGATGCTATGCGGAGTTGCAGAATGGCGGTTCGATCCCCCGACCGGGAGATGGTGATCAACAAATTAAACTAACGGGTGCAGCACTGTCGGCTAAGTTAGCACATGGAAATTGAAGCCGCACGTTGCCAGTGCGTCAATAAAATAAAAAATACATATACTGCCAGAGCCGTGCTGGAGTCAGTGTACAATAGGCGTAAAAGCCTAGGATTGATTGTGACAGATGCATCCACAGATAGTCCCATATGAATCGTCAGTGTGTCAGTATATCAGACATGTGAAAGCTGGTCGGCCAATCCTTGACTTTTAGTCTTGGTGCGGTGGTCCAGTGGAAAGATGCCTGGTTGCTGATGCTATGCGGAGTTGCAGAATGGCGGTTCGATCCCCCGACCGGGAGATGGTGATCAACAAATTAAACTAACGGGTGCAGCACTGTCGGCTAAGTTAGCACATGGAAATTGAAGCCGCACGTTGCCAGTGCGTCAATAAAATAAAAAATACATATACTGCCAGAGCCGTGCTGGAGTCAGTGTACAATAGGCGTAAAAGCCTAGGATTGATTGTGACAGATGCATCCACAGATAGTCCCATATGAATCGTCAGTGTGTCAGTATATCAGACATGTGAAAGCTGGTCGGCCAATCCTTGACTTTTAGTCTTGGTGCGGTGGTCCAGTGGAAAGATGCCTGGTTGCTGATGCTATGCGGAGTTGCAGAATGGCGGTTCGATCCCCCGACCGGGAGATGGTGATCAACAAATTAAACTAACGGGTGCAGCACTGTCGGCTAAGTTAGCACATGGAAATTGAAGCCGCACGTTGCCAGTGCGTCAATAAAATAAAAAATACATATACTGCCAGAGCCGTGCTGGAGTCAGTGTACAATAGGCGTAAAAGCCTAGGATTGATTGTGACAGATGCATCCACAGATAGTCCCATATGAATCGTCAGTGTGTCAGTATATCAGACATGTGAAAGCTGGTCGGCCAATCCTTGACTTTTAGTCTTGGTGCGGTGGTCCAGTGGAAAGATGCCTGGTTGCTGATGCTATGCGGAGTTGCAGAATGGCGGTTCGATCCCCCGACCGGGAGATGGTGATCAACAAATTAAACTAACGGGTGCAGCACTGTCGGCTAAGTTAGCACATGGAAATTGAAGCCGCACGTTGCCAGTGCGTCAATAAAATAAAAAATACATATACTGCCAGAGCCGTGCTGGAGTCAGTGTACAATAGGCGTAAAAGCCTAGGATTGATTGTGACAGATGCATCCACAGATAGTCCCATATGAATCGTCAGTGTGTCAGTATATCAGACATGTGAAAGCTGGTCGGCCAATCCTTGACTTTTAGTCTTGGTGCGGTGGTCCAGTGGAAAGATGCCTGGTTGCTGATGCTATGCGGAGTTGCAGAATGGCGGTTCGATCCCCCGACCGGGAGATGGTGATCAACAAATTAAACTAACGGGTGCAGCACTGTCGGCTAAGTTAGCACATGGAAATTGAAGCCGCACGTTGCCAGTGCGTCAATAAAATAAAAAATACATATACTGCCAGAGCCGTGCTGGAGTCAGTGTACAATAGGCGTAAAAGCCTAGGATTGATTGTGACAGATGCATCCACAGATAGTCCCATATGAATCGTCAGTGTGTCAGTATATCAGACATGTGAAAGCTGGTCGGCCAATCCTTGACTTTTAGTCTTGGTGCGGTGGTCCAGTGGAAAGATGCCTGGTTGCTGATGCTATGCGGAGTTGCAGAATGGCGGTTCGATCCCCCGACCGGGAGATGGTGATCAACAAATTAAACTAACGGGTGCAGCACTGTCGGCTAAGTTAGCACATGGAAATTGAAGCCGCACGTTGCCAGTGCGTCAATAAAATAAAAAATACATATACTGCCAGAGCCGTGCTGGAGTCAGTGTACAATAGGCGTAAAAGCCTAGGATTGATTGTGACAGATGCATCCACAGATAGTCCCATATGAATCGTCAGTGTGTCAGTATATCAGACATGTGAAAGCTGGTCGGCCAATCCTTGACTTTTAGTCTTGGTGCGGTGGTCCAGTGGAAAGATGCCTGGTTGCTGATGCTATGCGGAGTTGCAGAATGGCGGTTCGATCCCCCGACCGGGAGATGGTGATCAACAAATTAAACTAACGGGTGCAGCACTGTCGGCTAAGTTAGCACATGGAAATTGAAGCCGCACGTTGCCAGTGCGTCAATAAAATAAAAAATACATATACTGCCAGAGCCGTGCTGGAGTCAGTGTACAATAGGCGTAAAAGCCTAGGATTGATTGTGACAGATGCATCCACAGATAGTCCCATATGAATCGTCAGTGTGTCAGTATATCAGACATGTGAAAGCTGGTCGGCCAATCCTTGACTTTTAGTCTTGGTGCGGTGGTCCAGTGGAAAGATGCCTGGTTGCTGATGCTATGCGGAGTTGCAGAATGGCGGTTCGATCCCCCGACCGGGAGATGGTGATCAACAAATTAAACTAACGGGTGCAGCACTGTCGGCTAAGTTAGCACATGGAAATTGAAGCCGCACGTTGCCAGTGCGTCAATAAAATAAAAAATACATATACTGCCAGAGCCGTGCTGGAGTCAGTGTACAATAGGCGTAAAAGCCTAGGATTGATTGTGACAGATGCATCCACAGATAGTCCCATATGAATCGTCAGTGTGTCAGTATATCAGACATGTGAAAGCTGGTCGGCCAATCCTTGACTTTTAGTCTTGGTGCGGTGGTCCAGTGGAAAGATGCCTGGTTGCTGATGCTATGCGGAGTTGCAGAATGGCGGTTCGATCCCCCGACCGGGAGATGGTGATCAACAAATTAAACTAACGGGTGCAGCACTGTCGGCTAAGTTAGCACATGGAAATTGAAGCCGCACGTTGCCAGTGCGTCAATAAAATAAAAAATACATATACTGCCAGAGCCGTGCTGGAGTCAGTGTACAATAGGCGTAAAAGCCTAGGATTGATTGTGACAGATGCATCCACAGATAGTCCCATATGAATCGTCAGTGTGTCAGTATATCAGACATGTGAAAGCTGGTCGGCCAATCCTTGACTTTTAGTCTTGGTGCGGTGGTCCAGTGGAAAGATGCCTGGTTGCTGATGCTATGCGGAGTTGCAGAATGGCGGTTCGATCCCCCGACCGGGAGATGGTGATCAACAAATTAAACTAACGGGTGCAGCACTGTCGGCTAAGTTAGCACATGGAAATTGAAGCCGCACGTTGCCAGTGCGTCAATAAAATAAAAAATACATATACTGCCAGAGCCGTGCTGGAGTCAGTGTACAATAGGCGTAAAAGCCTAGGATTGATTGTGACAGATGCATCCACAGATAGTCCCATATGAATCGTCAGTGTGTCAGTATATCAGACATGTGAAAGCTGGTCGGCCAATCCTTGACTTTTAGTCTTGGTGCGGTGGTCCAGTGGAAAGATGCCTGGTTGCTGATGCTATGCGGAGTTGCAGAATGGCGGTTCGATCCCCCGACCGGGAGATGGTGATCAACAAATTAAACTAACGGGTGCAGCACTGTCGGCTAAGTTAGCACATGGAAATTGAAGCCGCACGTTGCCAGTGCGTCAATAAAATAAAAAATACATATACTGCCAGAGCCGTGCTGGAGTCAGTGTACAATAGGCGTAAAAGCCTAGGATTGATTGTGACAGATGCATCCACAGATAGTCCCATATGAATCGTCAGTGTGTCAGTATATCAGACATGTGAAAGCTGGTCGGCCAATCCTTGACTTTTAGTCTTGGTGCGGTGGTCCAGTGGAAAGATGCCTGGTTGCTGATGCTATGCGGAGTTGCAGAATGGCGGTTCGATCCCCCGACCGGGAGATGGTGATCAACAAATTAAACTAACGGGTGCAGCACTGTCGGCTAAGTTAGCACATGGAAATTGAAGCCGCACGTTGCCAGTGCGTCAATAAAATAAAAAATACATATACTGCCAGAGCCGTGCTGGAGTCAGTGTACAATAGGCGTAAAAGCCTAGGATTGATTGTGACAGATGCATCCACAGATAGTCCCATATGAATCGTCAGTGTGTCAGTATATCAGACATGTGAAAGCTGGTCGGCCAATCCTTGACTTTTAGTCTTGGTGCGGTGGTCCAGTGGAAAGATGCCTGGTTGCTGATGCTATGCGGAGTTGCAGAATGGCGGTTCGATCCCCCGACCGGGAGATGGTGATCAACAAATTAAACTAACGGGTGCAGCACTGTCGGCTAAGTTAGCACATGGAAATTGAAGCCGCACGTTGCCAGTGCGTCAATAAAATAAAAAATACATATACTGCCAGAGCCGTGCTGGAGTCAGTGTACAATAGGCGTAAAAGCCTAGGATTGATTGTGACAGATGCATCCACAGATAGTCCCATATGAATCGTCAGTGTGTCAGTATATCAGACATGTGAAAGCTGGTCGGCCAATCCTTGACTTTTAGTCTTGGTGCGGTGGTCCAGTGGAAAGATGCCTGGTTGCTGATGCTATGCGGAGTTGCAGAATGGCGGTTCGATCCCCCGACCGGGAGATGGTGATCAACAAATTAAACTAACGGGTGCAGCACTGTCGGCTAAGTTAGCACATGGAAATTGAAGCCGCACGTTGCCAGTGCGTCAATAAAATAAAAAATACATATACTGCCAGAGCCGTGCTGGAGTCAGTGTACAATAGGCGTAAAAGCCTAGGATTGATTGTGACAGATGCATCCACAGATAGTCCCATATGAATCGTCAGTGTGTCAGTATATCAGACATGTGAAAGCTGGTCGGCCAATCCTTGACTTTTAGTCTTGGTGCGGTGGTCCAGTGGAAAGATGCCTGGTTGCTGATGCTATGCGGAGTTGCAGAATGGCGGTTCGATCCCCCGACCGGGAGATGGTGATCAACAAATTAAACTAACGGGTGCAGCACTGTCGGCTAAGTTAGCACATGGAAATTGAAGCCGCACGTTGCCAGTGCGTCAATAAAATAAAAAATACATATACTGCCAGAGCCGTGCTGGAGTCAGTGTACAATAGGCGTAAAAGCCTAGGATTGATTGTGACAGATGCATCCACAGATAGTCCCATATGAATCGTCAGTGTGTCAGTATATCAGACATGTGAAAGCTGGTCGGCCAATCCTTGACTTTTAGTCTTGGTGCGGTGGTCCAGTGGAAAGATGCCTGGTTGCTGATGCTATGCGGAGTTGCAGAATGGCGGTTCGATCCCCCGACCGGGAGATGGTGATCAACAAATTAAACTAACGGGTGCAGCACTGTCGGCTAAGTTAGCACATGGAAATTGAAGCCGCACGTTGCCAGTGCGTCAATAAAATAAAAAATACATATACTGCCAGAGCCGTGCTGGAGTCAGTGTACAATAGGCGTAAAAGCCTAGGATTGATTGTGACAGATGCATCCACAGATAGTCCCATATGAATCGTCAGTGTGTCAGTATATCAGACATGTGAAAGCTGGTCGGCCAATCCTTGACTTTTAGTCTTGGTGCGGTGGTCCAGTGGAAAGATGCCTGGTTGCTGATGCTATGCGGAGTTGCAGAATGGCGGTTCGATCCCCCGACCGGGAGATGGTGATCAACAAATTAAACTAACGGGTGCAGCACTGTCGGCTAAGTTAGCACATGGAAATTGAAGCCGCACGTTGCCAGTGCGTCAATAAAATAAAAAATACATATACTGCCAGAGCCGTGCTGGAGTCAGTGTACAATAGGCGTAAAAGCCTAGGATTGATTGTGACAGATGCATCCACAGATAGTCCCATATGAATCGTCAGTGTGTCAGTATATCAGACATGTGAAAGCTGGTCGGCCAATCCTTGACTTTTAGTCTTGGTGCGGTGGTCCAGTGGAAAGATGCCTGGTTGCTGATGCTATGCGGAGTTGCAGAATGGCGGTTCGATCCCCCGACCGGGAGATGGTGATCAACAAATTAAACTAACGGGTGCAGCACTGTCGGCTAAGTTAGCACATGGAAATTGAAGCCGCACGTTGCCAGTGCGTCAATAAAATAAAAAATACATATACTGCCAGAGCCGTGCTGGAGTCAGTGTACAATAGGCGTAAAAGCCTAGGATTGATTGTGACAGATGCATCCACAGATAGTCCCATATGAATCGTCAGTGTGTCAGTATATCAGACATGTGAAAGCTGGTCGGCCAATCCTTGACTTTTAGTCTTGGTGCGGTGGTCCAGTGGAAAGATGCCTGGTTGCTGATGCTATGCGGAGTTGCAGAATGGCGGTTCGATCCCCCGACCGGGAGATGGTGATCAACAAATTAAACTAACGGGTGCAGCACTGTCGGCTAAGTTAGCACATGGAAATTGAAGCCGCACGTTGCCAGTGCGTCAATAAAATAAAAAATACATATACTGCCAGAGCCGTGCTGGAGTCAGTGTACAATAGGCGTAAAAGCCTAGGATTGATTGTGACAGATGCATCCACAGATAGTCCCATATGAATCGTCAGTGTGTCAGTATATCAGACATGTGAAAGCTGGTCGGCCAATCCTTGACTTTTAGTCTTGGTGCGGTGGTCCAGTGGAAAGATGCCTGGTTGCTGATGCTATGCGGAGTTGCAGAATGGCGGTTCGATCCCCCGACCGGGAGATGGTGATCAACAAATTAAACTAACGGGTGCAGCACTGTCGGCTAAGTTAGCACATGGAAATTGAAGCCGCACGTTGCCAGTGCGTCAATAAAATAAAAAATACATATACTGCCAGAGCCGTGCTGGAGTCAGTGTACAATAGGCGTAAAAGCCTAGGATTGATTGTGACAGATGCATCCACAGATAGTCCCATATGAATCGTCAGTGTGTCAGTATATCAGACATGTGAAAGCTGGTCGGCCAATCCTTGACTTTTAGTCTTGGTGCGGTGGTCCAGTGGAAAGATGCCTGGTTGCTGATGCTATGCGGAGTTGCAGAATGGCGGTTCGATCCCCCGACCGGGAGATGGTGATCAACAAATTAAACTAACGGGTGCAGCACTGTCGGCTAAGTTAGCACATGGAAATTGAAGCCGCACGTTGCCAGTGCGTCAATAAAATAAAAAATACATATACTGCCAGAGCCGTGCTGGAGTCAGTGTACAATAGGCGTAAAAGCCTAGGATTGATTGTGACAGATGCATCCACAGATAGTCCCATATGAATCGTCAGTGTGTCAGTATATCAGACATGTGAAAGCTGGTCGGCCAATCCTTGACTTTTAGTCTTGGTGCGGTGGTCCAGTGGAAAGATGCCTGGTTGCTGATGCTATGCGGAGTTGCAGAATGGCGGTTCGATCCCCCGACCGGGAGATGGTGATCAACAAATTAAACTAACGGGTGCAGCACTGTCGGCTAAGTTAGCACATGGAAATTGAAGCCGCACGTTGCCAGTGCGTCAATAAAATAAAAAATACATATACTGCCAGAGCCGTGCTGGAGTCAGTGTACAATAGGCGTAAAAGCCTAGGATTGATTGTGACAGATGCATCCACAGATAGTCCCATATGAATCGTCAGTGTGTCAGTATATCAGACATGTGAAAGCTGGTCGGCCAATCCTTGACTTTTAGTCTTGGTGCGGTGGTCCAGTGGAAAGATGCCTGGTTGCTGATGCTATGCGGAGTTGCAGAATGGCGGTTCGATCCCCCGACCGGGAGATGGTGATCAACAAATTAAACTAACGGGTGCAGCACTGTCGGCTAAGTTAGCACATGGAAATTGAAGCCGCACGTTGCCAGTGCGTCAATAAAATAAAAAATACATATACTGCCAGAGCCGTGCTGGAGTCAGTGTACAATAGGCGTAAAAGCCTAGGATTGATTGTGACAGATGCATCCACAGATAGTCCCATATGAATCGTCAGTGTGTCAGTATATCAGACATGTGAAAGCTGGTCGGCCAATCCTTGACTTTTAGTCTTGGTGCGGTGGTCCAGTGGAAAGATGCCTGGTTGCTGATGCTATGCGGAGTTGCAGAATGGCGGTTCGATCCCCCGACCGGGAGATGGTGATCAACAAATTAAACTAACGGGTGCAGCACTGTCGGCTAAGTTAGCACATGGAAATTGAAGCCGCACGTTGCCAGTGCGTCAATAAAATAAAAAATACATATACTGCCAGAGCCGTGCTGGAGTCAGTGTACAATAGGCGTAAAAGCCTAGGATTGATTGTGACAGATGCATCCACAGATAGTCCCATATGAATCGTCAGTGTGTCAGTATATCAGACATGTGAAAGCTGGTCGGCCAATCCTTGACTTTTAGTCTTGGTGCGGTGGTCCAGTGGAAAGATGCCTGGTTGCTGATGCTATGCGGAGTTGCAGAATGGCGGTTCGATCCCCCGACCGGGAGATGGTGATCAACAAATTAAACTAACGGGTGCAGCACTGTCGGCTAAGTTAGCACATGGAAATTGAAGCCGCACGTTGCCAGTGCGTCAATAAAATAAAAAATACATATACTGCCAGAGCCGTGCTGGAGTCAGTGTACAATAGGCGTAAAAGCCTAGGATTGATTGTGACAGATGCATCCACAGATAGTCCCATATGAATCGTCAGTGTGTCAGTATATCAGACATGTGAAAGCTGGTCGGCCAATCCTTGACTTTTAGTCTTGGTGCGGTGGTCCAGTGGAAAGATGCCTGGTTGCTGATGCTATGCGGAGTTGCAGAATGGCGGTTCGATCCCCCGACCGGGAGATGGTGATCAACAAATTAAACTAACGGGTGCAGCACTGTCGGCTAAGTTAGCACATGGAAATTGAAGCCGCACGTTGCCAGTGCGTCAATAAAATAAAAAATACATATACTGCCAGAGCCGTGCTGGAGTCAGTGTACAATAGGCGTAAAAGCCTAGGATTGATTGTGACAGATGCATCCACAGATAGTCCCATATGAATCGTCAGTGTGTCAGTATATCAGACATGTGAAAGCTGGTCGGCCAATCCTTGACTTTTAGTCTTGGTGCGGTGGTCCAGTGGAAAGATGCCTGGTTGCTGATGCTATGCGGAGTTGCAGAATGGCGGTTCGATCCCCCGACCGGGAGATGGTGATCAACAAATTAAACTAACGGGTGCAGCACTGTCGGCTAAGTTAGCACATGGAAATTGAAGCCGCACGTTGCCAGTGCGTCAATAAAATAAAAAATACATATACTGCCAGAGCCGTGCTGGAGTCAGTGTACAATAGGCGTAAAAGCCTAGGATTGATTGTGACAGATGCATCCACAGATAGTCCCATATGAATCGTCAGTGTGTCAGTATATCAGACATGTGAAAGCTGGTCGGCCAATCCTTGACTTTTAGTCTTGGTGCGGTGGTCCAGTGGAAAGATGCCTGGTTGCTGATGCTATGCGGAGTTGCAGAATGGCGGTTCGATCCCCCGACCGGGAGATGGTGATCAACAAATTAAACTAACGGGTGCAGCACTGTCGGCTAAGTTAGCACATGGAAATTGAAGCCGCACGTTGCCAGTGCGTCAATAAAATAAAAAATACATATACTGCCAGAGCCGTGCTGGAGTCAGTGTACAATAGGCGTAAAAGCCTAGGATTGATTGTGACAGATGCATCCACAGATAGTCCCATATGAATCGTCAGTGTGTCAGTATATCAGACATGTGAAAGCTGGTCGGCCAATCCTTGACTTTTAGTCTTGGTGCGGTGGTCCAGTGGAAAGATGCCTGGTTGCTGATGCTATGCGGAGTTGCAGAATGGCGGTTCGATCCCCCGACCGGGAGATGGTGATCAACAAATTAAACTAACGGGTGCAGCACTGTCGGCTAAGTTAGCACATGGAAATTGAAGCCGCACGTTGCCAGTGCGTCAATAAAATAAAAAATACATATACTGCCAGAGCCGTGCTGGAGTCAGTGTACAATAGGCGTAAAAGCCTAGGATTGATTGTGACAGATGCATCCACAGATAGTCCCATATGAATCGTCAGTGTGTCAGTATATCAGACATGTGAAAGCTGGTCGGCCAATCCTTGACTTTTAGTCTTGGTGCGGTGGTCCAGTGGAAAGATGCCTGGTTGCTGATGCTATGCGGAGTTGCAGAATGGCGGTTCGATCCCCCGACCGGGAGATGGTGATCAACAAATTAAACTAACGGGTGCAGCACTGTCGGCTAAGTTAGCACATGGAAATTGAAGCCGCACGTTGCCAGTGCGTCAATAAAATAAAAAATACATATACTGCCAGAGCCGTGCTGGAGTCAGTGTACAATAGGCGTAAAAGCCTAGGATTGATTGTGACAGATGCATCCACAGATAGTCCCATATGAATCGTCAGTGTGTCAGTATATCAGACATGTGAAAGCTGGTCGGCCAATCCTTGACTTTTAGTCTTGGTGCGGTGGTCCAGTGGAAAGATGCCTGGTTGCTGATGCTATGCGGAGTTGCAGAATGGCGGTTCGATCCCCCGACCGGGAGATGGTGATCAACAAATTAAACTAACGGGTGCAGCACTGTCGGCTAAGTTAGCACATGGAAATTGAAGCCGCACGTTGCCAGTGCGTCAATAAAATAAAAAATACATATACTGCCAGAGCCGTGCTGGAGTCAGTGTACAATAGGCGTAAAAGCCTAGGATTGATTGTGACAGATGCATCCACAGATAGTCCCATATGAATCGTCAGTGTGTCAGTATATCAGACATGTGAAAGCTGGTCGGCCAATCCTTGACTTTTAGTCTTGGTGCGGTGGTCCAGTGGAAAGATGCCTGGTTGCTGATGCTATGCGGAGTTGCAGAATGGCGGTTCGATCCCCCGACCGGGAGATGGTGATCAACAAATTAAACTAACGGGTGCAGCACTGTCGGCTAAGTTAGCACATGGAAATTGAAGCCGCACGTTGCCAGTGCGTCAATAAAATAAAAAATACATATACTGCCAGAGCCGTGCTGGAGTCAGTGTACAATAGGCGTAAAAGCCTAGGATTGATTGTGACAGATGCATCCACAGATAGTCCCATATGAATCGTCAGTGTGTCAGTATATCAGACATGTGAAAGCTGGTCGGCCAATCCTTGACTTTTAGTCTTGGTGCGGTGGTCCAGTGGAAAGATGCCTGGTTGCTGATGCTATGCGGAGTTGCAGAATGGCGGTTCGATCCCCCGACCGGGAGATGGTGATCAACAAATTAAACTAACGGGTGCAGCACTGTCGGCTAAGTTAGCACATGGAAATTGAAGCCGCACGTTGCCAGTGCGTCAATAAAATAAAAAATACATATACTGCCAGAGCCGTGCTGGAGTCAGTGTACAATAGGCGTAAAAGCCTAGGATTGATTGTGACAGATGCATCCACAGATAGTCCCATATGAATCGTCAGTGTGTCAGTATATCAGACATGTGAAAGCTGGTCGGCCAATCCTTGACTTTTAGTCTTGGTGCGGTGGTCCAGTGGAAAGATGCCTGGTTGCTGATGCTATGCGGAGTTGCAGAATGGCGGTTCGATCCCCCGACCGGGAGATGGTGATCAACAAATTAAACTAACGGGTGCAGCACTGTCGGCTAAGTTAGCACATGGAAATTGAAGCCGCACGTTGCCAGTGCGTCAATAAAATAAAAAATACATATACTGCCAGAGCCGTGCTGGAGTCAGTGTACAATAGGCGTAAAAGCCTAGGATTGATTGTGACAGATGCATCCACAGATAGTCCCATATGAATCGTCAGTGTGTCAGTATATCAGACATGTGAAAGCTGGTCGGCCAATCCTTGACTTTTAGTCTTGGTGCGGTGGTCCAGTGGAAAGATGCCTGGTTGCTGATGCTATGCGGAGTTGCAGAATGGCGGTTCGATCCCCCGACCGGGAGATGGTGATCAACAAATTAAACTAACGGGTGCAGCACTGTCGGCTAAGTTAGCACATGGAAATTGAAGCCGCACGTTGCCAGTGCGTCAATAAAATAAAAAATACATATACTGCCAGAGCCGTGCTGGAGTCAGTGTACAATAGGCGTAAAAGCCTAGGATTGATTGTGACAGATGCATCCACAGATAGTCCCATATGAATCGTCAGTGTGTCAGTATATCAGACATGTGAAAGCTGGTCGGCCAATCCTTGACTTTTAGTCTTGGTGCGGTGGTCCAGTGGAAAGATGCCTGGTTGCTGATGCTATGCGGAGTTGCAGAATGGCGGTTCGATCCCCCGACCGGGAGATGGTGATCAACAAATTAAACTAACGGGTGCAGCACTGTCGGCTAAGTTAGCACATGGAAATTGAAGCCGCACGTTGCCAGTGCGTCAATAAAATAAAAAATACATATACTGCCAGAGCCGTGCTGGAGTCAGTGTACAATAGGCGTAAAAGCCTAGGATTGATTGTGACAGATGCATCCACAGATAGTCCCATATGAATCGTCAGTGTGTCAGTATATCAGACATGTGAAAGCTGGTCGGCCAATCCTTGACTTTTAGTCTTGGTGCGGTGGTCCAGTGGAAAGATGCCTGGTTGCTGATGCTATGCGGAGTTGCAGAATGGCGGTTCGATCCCCCGACCGGGAGATGGTGATCAACAAATTAAACTAACGGGTGCAGCACTGTCGGCTAAGTTAGCACATGGAAATTGAAGCCGCACGTTGCCAGTGCGTCAATAAAATAAAAAATACATATACTGCCAGAGCCGTGCTGGAGTCAGTGTACAATAGGCGTAAAAGCCTAGGATTGATTGTGACAGATGCATCCACAGATAGTCCCATATGAATCGTCAGTGTGTCAGTATATCAGACATGTGAAAGCTGGTCGGCCAATCCTTGACTTTTAGTCTTGGTGCGGTGGTCCAGTGGAAAGATGCCTGGTTGCTGATGCTATGCGGAGTTGCAGAATGGCGGTTCGATCCCCCGACCGGGAGATGGTGATCAACAAATTAAACTAACGGGTGCAGCACTGTCGGCTAAGTTAGCACATGGAAATTGAAGCCGCACGTTGCCAGTGCGTCAATAAAATAAAAAATACATATACTGCCAGAGCCGTGCTGGAGTCAGTGTACAATAGGCGTAAAAGCCTAGGATTGATTGTGACAGATGCATCCACAGATAGTCCCATATGAATCGTCAGTGTGTCAGTATATCAGACATGTGAAAGCTGGTCGGCCAATCCTTGACTTTTAGTCTTGGTGCGGTGGTCCAGTGGAAAGATGCCTGGTTGCTGATGCTATGCGGAGTTGCAGAATGGCGGTTCGATCCCCCGACCGGGAGATGGTGATCAACAAATTAAACTAACGGGTGCAGCACTGTCGGCTAAGTTAGCACATGGAAATTGAAGCCGCACGTTGCCAGTGCGTCAATAAAATAAAAAATACATATACTGCCAGAGCCGTGCTGGAGTCAGTGTACAATAGGCGTAAAAGCCTAGGATTGATTGTGACAGATGCATCCACAGATAGTCCCATATGAATCGTCAGTGTGTCAGTATATCAGACATGTGAAAGCTGGTCGGCCAATCCTTGACTTTTAGTCTTGGTGCGGTGGTCCAGTGGAAAGATGCCTGGTTGCTGATGCTATGCGGAGTTGCAGAATGGCGGTTCGATCCCCCGACCGGGAGATGGTGATCAACAAATTAAACTAACGGGTGCAGCACTGTCGGCTAAGTTAGCACATGGAAATTGAAGCCGCACGTTGCCAGTGCGTCAATAAAATAAAAAATACATATACTGCCAGAGCCGTGCTGGAGTCAGTGTACAATAGGCGTAAAAGCCTAGGATTGATTGTGACAGATGCATCCACAGATAGTCCCATATGAATCGTCAGTGTGTCAGTATATCAGACATGTGAAAGCTGGTCGGCCAATCCTTGACTTTTAGTCTTGGTGCGGTGGTCCAGTGGAAAGATGCCTGGTTGCTGATGCTATGCGGAGTTGCAGAATGGCGGTTCGATCCCCCGACCGGGAGATGGTGATCAACAAATTAAACTAACGGGTGCAGCACTGTCGGCTAAGTTAGCACATGGAAATTGAAGCCGCACGTTGCCAGTGCGTCAATAAAATAAAAAATACATATACTGCCAGAGCCGTGCTGGAGTCAGTGTACAATAGGCGTAAAAGCCTAGGATTGATTGTGACAGATGCATCCACAGATAGTCCCATATGAATCGTCAGTGTGTCAGTATATCAGACATGTGAAAGCTGGTCGGCCAATCCTTGACTTTTAGTCTTGGTGCGGTGGTCCAGTGGAAAGATGCCTGGTTGCTGATGCTATGCGGAGTTGCAGAATGGCGGTTCGATCCCCCGACCGGGAGATGGTGATCAACAAATTAAACTAACGGGTGCAGCACTGTCGGCTAAGTTAGCACATGGAAATTGAAGCCGCACGTTGCCAGTGCGTCAATAAAATAAAAAATACATATACTGCCAGAGCCGTGCTGGAGTCAGTGTACAATAGGCGTAAAAGCCTAGGATTGATTGTGACAGATGCATCCACAGATAGTCCCATATGAATCGTCAGTGTGTCAGTATATCAGACATGTGAAAGCTGGTCGGCCAATCCTTGACTTTTAGTCTTGGTGCGGTGGTCCAGTGGAAAGATGCCTGGTTGCTGATGCTATGCGGAGTTGCAGAATGGCGGTTCGATCCCCCGACCGGGAGATGGTGATCAACAAATTAAACTAACGGGTGCAGCACTGTCGGCTAAGTTAGCACATGGAAATTGAAGCCGCACGTTGCCAGTGCGTCAATAAAATAAAAAATACATATACTGCCAGAGCCGTGCTGGAGTCAGTGTACAATAGGCGTAAAAGCCTAGGATTGATTGTGACAGATGCATCCACAGATAGTCCCATATGAATCGTCAGTGTGTCAGTATATCAGACATGTGAAAGCTGGTCGGCCAATCCTTGACTTTTAGTCTTGGTGCGGTGGTCCAGTGGAAAGATGCCTGGTTGCTGATGCTATGCGGAGTTGCAGAATGGCGGTTCGATCCCCCGACCGGGAGATGGTGATCAACAAATTAAACTAACGGGTGCAGCACTGTCGGCTAAGTTAGCACATGGAAATTGAAGCCGCACGTTGCCAGTGCGTCAATAAAATAAAAAATACATATACTGCCAGAGCCGTGCTGGAGTCAGTGTACAATAGGCGTAAAAGCCTAGGATTGATTGTGACAGATGCATCCACAGATAGTCCCATATGAATCGTCAGTGTGTCAGTATATCAGACATGTGAAAGCTGGTCGGCCAATCCTTGACTTTTAGTCTTGGTGCGGTGGTCCAGTGGAAAGATGCCTGGTTGCTGATGCTATGCGGAGTTGCAGAATGGCGGTTCGATCCCCCGACCGGGAGATGGTGATCAACAAATTAAACTAACGGGTGCAGCACTGTCGGCTAAGTTAGCACATGGAAATTGAAGCCGCACGTTGCCAGTGCGTCAATAAAATAAAAAATACATATACTGCCAGAGCCGTGCTGGAGTCAGTGTACAATAGGCGTAAAAGCCTAGGATTGATTGTGACAGATGCATCCACAGATAGTCCCATATGAATCGTCAGTGTGTCAGTATATCAGACATGTGAAAGCTGGTCGGCCAATCCTTGACTTTTAGTCTTGGTGCGGTGGTCCAGTGGAAAGATGCCTGGTTGCTGATGCTATGCGGAGTTGCAGAATGGCGGTTCGATCCCCCGACCGGGAGATGGTGATCAACAAATTAAACTAACGGGTGCAGCACTGTCGGCTAAGTTAGCACATGGAAATTGAAGCCGCACGTTGCCAGTGCGTCAATAAAATAAAAAATACATATACTGCCAGAGCCGTGCTGGAGTCAGTGTACAATAGGCGTAAAAGCCTAGGATTGATTGTGACAGATGCATCCACAGATAGTCCCATATGAATCGTCAGTGTGTCAGTATATCAGACATGTGAAAGCTGGTCGGCCAATCCTTGACTTTTAGTCTTGGTGCGGTGGTCCAGTGGAAAGATGCCTGGTTGCTGATGCTATGCGGAGTTGCAGAATGGCGGTTCGATCCCCCGACCGGGAGATGGTGATCAACAAATTAAACTAACGGGTGCAGCACTGTCGGCTAAGTTAGCACATGGAAATTGAAGCCGCACGTTGCCAGTGCGTCAATAAAATAAAAAATACATATACTGCCAGAGCCGTGCTGGAGTCAGTGTACAATAGGCGTAAAAGCCTAGGATTGATTGTGACAGATGCATCCACAGATAGTCCCATATGAATCGTCAGTGTGTCAGTATATCAGACATGTGAAAGCTGGTCGGCCAATCCTTGACTTTTAGTCTTGGTGCGGTGGTCCAGTGGAAAGATGCCTGGTTGCTGATGCTATGCGGAGTTGCAGAATGGCGGTTCGATCCCCCGACCGGGAGATGGTGATCAACAAATTAAACTAACGGGTGCAGCACTGTCGGCTAAGTTAGCACATGGAAATTGAAGCCGCACGTTGCCAGTGCGTCAATAAAATAAAAAATACATATACTGCCAGAGCCGTGCTGGAGTCAGTGTACAATAGGCGTAAAAGCCTAGGATTGATTGTGACAGATGCATCCACAGATAGTCCCATATGAATCGTCAGTGTGTCAGTATATCAGACATGTGAAAGCTGGTCGGCCAATCCTTGACTTTTAGTCTTGGTGCGGTGGTCCAGTGGAAAGATGCCTGGTTGCTGATGCTATGCGGAGTTGCAGAATGGCGGTTCGATCCCCCGACCGGGAGATGGTGATCAACAAATTAAACTAACGGGTGCAGCACTGTCGGCTAAGTTAGCACATGGAAATTGAAGCCGCACGTTGCCAGTGCGTCAATAAAATAAAAAATACATATACTGCCAGAGCCGTGCTGGAGTCAGTGTACAATAGGCGTAAAAGCCTAGGATTGATTGTGACAGATGCATCCACAGATAGTCCCATATGAATCGTCAGTGTGTCAGTATATCAGACATGTGAAAGCTGGTCGGCCAATCCTTGACTTTTAGTCTTGGTGCGGTGGTCCAGTGGAAAGATGCCTGGTTGCTGATGCTATGCGGAGTTGCAGAATGGCGGTTCGATCCCCCGACCGGGAGATGGTGATCAACAAATTAAACTAACGGGTGCAGCACTGTCGGCTAAGTTAGCACATGGAAATTGAAGCCGCACGTTGCCAGTGCGTCAATAAAATAAAAAATACATATACTGCCAGAGCCGTGCTGGAGTCAGTGTACAATAGGCGTAAAAGCCTAGGATTGATTGTGACAGATGCATCCACAGATAGTCCCATATGAATCGTCAGTGTGTCAGTATATCAGACATGTGAAAGCTGGTCGGCCAATCCTTGACTTTTAGTCTTGGTGCGGTGGTCCAGTGGAAAGATGCCTGGTTGCTGATGCTATGCGGAGTTGCAGAATGGCGGTTCGATCCCCCGACCGGGAGATGGTGATCAACAAATTAAACTAACGGGTGCAGCACTGTCGGCTAAGTTAGCACATGGAAATTGAAGCCGCACGTTGCCAGTGCGTCAATAAAATAAAAAATACATATACTGCCAGAGCCGTGCTGGAGTCAGTGTACAATAGGCGTAAAAGCCTAGGATTGATTGTGACAGATGCATCCACAGATAGTCCCATATGAATCGTCAGTGTGTCAGTATATCAGACATGTGAAAGCTGGTCGGCCAATCCTTGACTTTTAGTCTTGGTGCGGTGGTCCAGTGGAAAGATGCCTGGTTGCTGATGCTATGCGGAGTTGCAGAATGGCGGTTCGATCCCCCGACCGGGAGATGGTGATCAACAAATTAAACTAACGGGTGCAGCACTGTCGGCTAAGTTAGCACATGGAAATTGAAGCCGCACGTTGCCAGTGCGTCAATAAAATAAAAAATACATATACTGCCAGAGCCGTGCTGGAGTCAGTGTACAATAGGCGTAAAAGCCTAGGATTGATTGTGACAGATGCATCCACAGATAGTCCCATATGAATCGTCAGTGTGTCAGTATATCAGACATGTGAAAGCTGGTCGGCCAATCCTTGACTTTTAGTCTTGGTGCGGTGGTCCAGTGGAAAGATGCCTGGTTGCTGATGCTATGCGGAGTTGCAGAATGGCGGTTCGATCCCCCGACCGGGAGATGGTGATCAACAAATTAAACTAACGGGTGCAGCACTGTCGGCTAAGTTAGCACATGGAAATTGAAGCCGCACGTTGCCAGTGCGTCAATAAAATAAAAAATACATATACTGCCAGAGCCGTGCTGGAGTCAGTGTACAATAGGCGTAAAAGCCTAGGATTGATTGTGACAGATGCATCCACAGATAGTCCCATATGAATCGTCAGTGTGTCAGTATATCAGACATGTGAAAGCTGGTCGGCCAATCCTTGACTTTTAGTCTTGGTGCGGTGGTCCAGTGGAAAGATGCCTGGTTGCTGATGCTATGCGGAGTTGCAGAATGGCGGTTCGATCCCCCGACCGGGAGATGGTGATCAACAAATTAAACTAACGGGTGCAGCACTGTCGGCTAAGTTAGCACATGGAAATTGAAGCCGCACGTTGCCAGTGCGTCAATAAAATAAAAAATACATATACTGCCAGAGCCGTGCTGGAGTCAGTGTACAATAGGCGTAAAAGCCTAGGATTGATTGTGACAGATGCATCCACAGATAGTCCCATATGAATCGTCAGTGTGTCAGTATATCAGACATGTGAAAGCTGGTCGGCCAATCCTTGACTTTTAGTCTTGGTGCGGTGGTCCAGTGGAAAGATGCCTGGTTGCTGATGCTATGCGGAGTTGCAGAATGGCGGTTCGATCCCCCGACCGGGAGATGGTGATCAACAAATTAAACTAACGGGTGCAGCACTGTCGGCTAAGTTAGCACATGGAAATTGAAGCCGCACGTTGCCAGTGCGTCAATAAAATAAAAAATACATATACTGCCAGAGCCGTGCTGGAGTCAGTGTACAATAGGCGTAAAAGCCTAGGATTGATTGTGACAGATGCATCCACAGATAGTCCCATATGAATCGTCAGTGTGTCAGTATATCAGACATGTGAAAGCTGGTCGGCCAATCCTTGACTTTTAGTCTTGGTGCGGTGGTCCAGTGGAAAGATGCCTGGTTGCTGATGCTATGCGGAGTTGCAGAATGGCGGTTCGATCCCCCGACCGGGAGATGGTGATCAACAAATTAAACTAACGGGTGCAGCACTGTCGGCTAAGTTAGCACATGGAAATTGAAGCCGCACGTTGCCAGTGCGTCAATAAAATAAAAAATACATATACTGCCAGAGCCGTGCTGGAGTCAGTGTACAATAGGCGTAAAAGCCTAGGATTGATTGTGACAGATGCATCCACAGATAGTCCCATATGAATCGTCAGTGTGTCAGTATATCAGACATGTGAAAGCTGGTCGGCCAATCCTTGACTTTTAGTCTTGGTGCGGTGGTCCAGTGGAAAGATGCCTGGTTGCTGATGCTATGCGGAGTTGCAGAATGGCGGTTCGATCCCCCGACCGGGAGATGGTGATCAACAAATTAAACTAACGGGTGCAGCACTGTCGGCTAAGTTAGCACATGGAAATTGAAGCCGCACGTTGCCAGTGCGTCAATAAAATAAAAAATACATATACTGCCAGAGCCGTGCTGGAGTCAGTGTACAATAGGCGTAAAAGCCTAGGATTGATTGTGACAGATGCATCCACAGATAGTCCCATATGAATCGTCAGTGTGTCAGTATATCAGACATGTGAAAGCTGGTCGGCCAATCCTTGACTTTTAGTCTTGGTGCGGTGGTCCAGTGGAAAGATGCCTGGTTGCTGATGCTATGCGGAGTTGCAGAATGGCGGTTCGATCCCCCGACCGGGAGATGGTGATCAACAAATTAAACTAACGGGTGCAGCACTGTCGGCTAAGTTAGCACATGGAAATTGAAGCCGCACATTGCCAGTGCGTCAATAAAATAAAAAATACATATACTGCCAGAGCCGTGCTGGAGTCAGTGTACAATAGGCGTAAAAGCCTAGGATTGATTGTGACAGATGCATCCACAGATAGTCCCATATGAATCGTCAGTGTGTCAGTATATCAGACATGTGAAAGCTGGTCGGCCAATCCTTGACTTTTAGTCTTGGTGCGGTGGTCCAGTTGAAAGATGCCTGGTTGCTGATGCTATGCGGAGTTGCAGAATGGCGGTTCGATCCCCCGACCGGGAGATGGTGATCAACAAATTAAACTAACGGGTGCAGCACTGTCGGCTAAGTTAGCACATGGAAATTGAAGCCGCACGTTGCCAGTGCGTCAATAAAATAAAAAATACATATACTGCCAGAGCCGTGCTGGAGTCAGTGTACAATAGGCGTAAAAGCCTAGGATTGATTGTGACAGATGCATCCACAGATAGTCCCATATGAATCGTCAGTGTGTCAGTATATCAGACATGTGAAAGCTGGTCGGCCAATCCTTGACTTTTAGTCTTGGTGCGGTGGTCCAGTGGAAAGATGCCTGGTTGCTGATGCTATGCGGAGTTGCAGAATGGCGGTTCGATCCCCCGACCGGGAGATGGTGATCAACAAATTAAACTAACGGGTGCAGCACTGTCGGCTAAGTTAGCACATGGAAATTGAAGCCGCACGTTGCCAGTGCGTCAATAAAATAAAAAATACATATACTGCCAGAGCCGATCCCCCGACCGGGAGATGGTGATCAACAAATTAAACTAACGGGTGCAGCACTGTCGGCTAAGTTAGCACATGGAAATTGAAGCCGCACGTTGCCAGTGCGTCAATAAAATAAAAAATACATATACTGCCAGAGCCGTGCTGGAGTCAGTGTACAATAGGCGTAAAAGCCTAGGATTGATTGTGACAGATGCATCCACAGATAGTCCCATATGAATCGTCAGTGTGTCAGTATATCAGACATGTGAAAGCTGGTCGGCCAATCCTTGACTTTTAGTCTTGGTGCGGTGGTCCAGTGGAACGATGCCTGGTTGCTGATGCTATGCGGAGTTGCAGAATGGCGGTTCGATCCCCCGACCGGGAGATGGTGATCAACAAATTAAACTAACGGGTGCAGCACTGTCGGCTAAGTTAGCACATGGAAATTGAAGCCGCACATTGCCAGTGCGTCAATAAAATAAAAAATACATATACTGCCAGAGCCGTGCTGGAGTCAGTGTACAATAGGCGTAAAAGCCTAGGATTGATTGTGACAGATGCATCCACAGATAGTCCCATATGAATCGTCAGTGTGTCAGTATATCAGACATGTGAAAGCTGGTCGGCCAATCCTTGACTTTTAGTCTTGGTGCGGTGGTCCAGTTGAAAGATGCCTGGTTGCTGATGCTATGCGGAGTTGCAGAATGGCGGTTCGATCCCCCGACCGGGAGATGGTGATCAACAAATTAAACTAACGGGTGCAGCACTGTCGGCTAAGTTAGCACATGGAAATTGAAGCCGCACGTTGCCAGTGCGTCAATAAAATAAAAAATACATATACTGCCAGAGCCGTGCTGGAGTCAGTGTACAATAGGCGTAAAAGCCTAGGATTCATTGTGACAGATGCATCCACAGATAGTCCCATATGAATCGTCAGTGTGTCAGTATATCAGACATGTGAAAGCTGGTCGGCCAATCCTTGACTTTTAGTCTTGGTGCGGTGGTCCAGTGGAAAGATGCCTGGTTGCTGATGCTATGCAGAGTTGCAGAATGGCGGTTCGATCCCCCGACCGGGAGATGGTGATCAACAAATTAAACTAACGGGTGCAGCACTGTCGGCTAAGTTAGCACATGGAAATTGAAGCCGCACGCTGCCAGTGCGTCAATAAAATAAAAAATACATATACTGCCAGAGCCGTGCTGGAGGCAGTGTACAATAGGCGTAAAAGCCTAGGATTGATTGTGACAGATGCATCCGCAGATAGTCCCATATGAATCGTCAGTGTGTCAGTATATCAGACATGTGAAAGCTGGTCGGCCAATCCTTGACTTTCAGTCTTGGTGCGGTGGTCCAGTGGAAAGATGCCTGGTTGCTGATGCTATGCGGAGTTGCAGAATGGCGGTTCGATCCCCCGACCGGGAGATGGTGATCAACAAATTAAACTAACGGGTGCAGCACTGTCGGCTAAGTTAGCACATGGAAATTGAAGCCGCACATTGCCAGTGCGTCAATAAAATAAAAAATACATATACTGCCAGAGCCGTGCTGGAGTCAGTGTACAATAGGCGTAAAAGCCTAGGATTGATTGTGACAGATGCATCCACAGATAGTCCCATATGAATCGTCAGTGTGTCAGTATATCAGACATGTGAAAGCTGGTCGGCCAATCCTTGACTTTTAGTCTTGGTGCGGTGGTCCAGTTGAAAGATGCCTGGTTGCTGATGCTATGCGGAGTTGCAGAATGGCGGTTCGATCCCCCGACCGGGAGATGGTGATCAACAAATTAAACTAACGGGTGCAGCACTGTCGGCTAAGTTAGCACATGGAAATTGAAGCCGCACGTTGCCAGTGCGTCAATAAAATAAAAAATACATATACTGCCAGAGCCGTGCTGGAGTCAGTGTACAATAGGCGTAAAATCCTAGGATTCATTGTGACAGATGCATCCACAGATAGTCCCATATGAATCGTCAGTGTGTCAGTATATCAGACATGTGAAAGCTGGTCGGCCAATCCTTGACTTTTAGTCTTGGTGCGGTGGTCCAGTGGAAAGATGCCTGGTTGCTGATGCTATGCAGAGTTGCAGAATGGCGGTTCGATCCCCCGACCGGGAGATGGTGATCAACAAATTAAACTAACGGGTGCAGCACTGTCGGCTAAGTTAGCACATGGAAATTGAAGCCGCACGCTGCCAGTGCGTCAATAAAATAAAAAATACATATACTGCCAGAGCCGTGCTGGAGGCAGTGTACAATAGGCGTAAAAGCCTAGGATTGATTGTGACAGATGCATCCGCAGATAGTCCCATATGAATCGTCAGTGTGTCAGTATATCAGACATGTGAAAGCTGGTCGGCCAATCCTTGACTTTCAGTCTTGGTGCGGTGGTCCAGTGGAAAGATGCCTGGTTGCTGATGCTATGCGGAGTTGCAGAATGGCGGTTCGATCCCCCGACCGGGAGATGGTGATCAACAAATTAAACTAACGGGTGCAGCACTGTCGGCTAAGTTAGCACATGGAAATTGAAGCCGCACGTTGCCAGTGCGTCAATAAAATAAAAAATACATATACTGCCAGAGCCGTGCTGGAGTCAGTGTACAATAGGCGTAAAAGCCTAGGATTGATTGTGACAGATGCATCCACTGATAGTCCCATATGAATCGTCAGTGTGTCAGTATATCAGACATGTGAAAGCTGGTCGGCCAATCCTTGACTTTTAGTCTTGG
>JAVVLW010000023.1:0-59041 GCA_034401795.1 Chaetoderma sp. LZ-2023a
CGCATGACACGTGTGTTTGGGATGGAGCCTACCTGCTGCTGTTGTAAATAGCAGTCACAACACCCAGTCAAATTAATTTCAAAATATTCAACCAAATTATGTGTTAAAAAATAAAAATGTCATTTCTTTTGCTAGAAATTAGAAATTTAATTCCCTGTGATTTATTAACACATTCTACTCTGCATTTCTTAACATGTATCCGTCATATATGCGTGCGTGCGTGCGTGCGTGCGTGCGTGCGTGCGTGCGTGCGTGCGTCTCTGTCTGTCTTTACATTGAAAAATAACGCATTGGCACAGGAATTTAATTACAAATTTCTTTGCCTAAATTTGTCCTATCGAGACCAAGTTTAGATTTACTTAGAGTGGTCCCCCCTTGAGATTAGTTGGGGTAAAGTGAATTAATCAGTAGGTCGCTTTAACAGGTAAAGGCTGGGATTGATCCTACATTATAGAGAAATCAGACACACGAATGCACACACATACGCACGTACATACGCACGTACATACGCACGTACATACGCACGCACGCACGCACGCACGCACGCACGCATGCACGCACGCACGCACGCACGCACGCACGCACGCACGCACGCACGCACGCACGCACGCACGCATCTGAACGAATGCACGCAATAATACATGCACACAGTAATACATGCACGAATGCACGCAATAATGCATGCATGAACGCATGCACGAACGGACGCACGAATGCATGCACGCACACACCCAGGCACTAATGTACTCACGAATTAATGCACCCACACCCACATACACACGCACACATACACCCACGCAAGTATAGATGCACACACGTACGGATGTACGAGCACACACCCATACACACATACGAACAAACGCCCGGACGCACGAACGAACGAACGAACGAACGAACGAACGCACGCACGCACGCACGCACGCACGCACGCACGCACGCACGCACGCACGCACGCACGCACGCACGCACGCACGCACGCACGCACGCACGCACGCACGCACGCACGCACGCACGCACGCACGCACGCACGCACGCACGCACGCACTTTTGCAGACACAAAATTAAAAGATGTCCTACGGATATGATTTCATGTTGCCCCACCATTGATTTTGGTTGGGATTAGATTTATTTAAGAATAGGTAGGGAGGGATGAAACCTTGTCATTGTTATCAGGAACCATAAGGTCTAACTTTGATCTTACTAGCAAATCTTTCAGGTTTGGATTTCTATTGTAAGCTATTACTGGTCGTGCTTTGATCGGTTCCTTTAATTTAGATTGCAACTGTGAATATTCGTCTTTCATGGTTTTCGCTAATTCAACATTACGTCTATTGTATATGAGTTGAAATGGGATAATTTTGTTCTTTTGTGATATTCCCGAATCTACATTTATTCCAAATGGTGCTTTTGTTTGGAGTGTTCTAATCCAATGGCCCTCTCGGATTTTGCGAAACGAACTCGTTTCTTCCTCACTATCGAAGGTCGGAATCTGTTCTATTGGCATGATTTCAAAATGATGTTCAACTGAATGATCCGGAAGTTGGAAATGTTGAGCAATTGGCGTATCTGCTGAGGTGTTAATATCAGAAACGTGGCGTCTAGCACGCACTCTAAATGCATTTTTTGTTTCACCAACATACTTATTCTGGCAAAGGGCACAATTGATCAAATAGACTACATTCTCAGAATCACAATGCATATTAGTTCGGATATGATATTCATTTTTAGTTTGAAAGCTCAGGAATGTTTGTTGGTTTACAATATAGTTGTTTACTTTGCATCTATATTTGTCGCATTTAGAAACTGATCCATCGCACATGATTGGTTTATTGTGTTTAATTTGGACAGGTTCAAACTCGGGTCCGCTATGAGGTTTTAGATTTTCAAGCTCATTGATGGTGTCTGCTTTAATTTTTCGAAGAAAACGGGCTGAATAGCCTCGTGCTTTCAAAGCATCAAACAGAGTAGAGCATGCACTATTCAGATTTTGCCTGTTGCTAGAGTTTCGAAAAAATCTTATGATTTGCGATTTGATCAAACCTTTAAATGTGTGTGGAGGATGAAATGATTTTTTGTGAAGCAGCTGATGTGAGTCTGTTGGCTTAAAGAATACTTTATATTCTAATTTTCCAGAGGAATCAAATTGAGGACCCTTATAGATCGTGACATCTAAAAAGTCAACCGATGTTCCACTAATAGTAGCTTTTAGCTTGATGTTTGAATCTTGGTTATTTAAAATGCGAAAAAATTCCCAAAAGTCTTCTTCTGAATGTTGCCAAACTATGAAGATGTCATCTAGATATCTGAGGTAAAGAAGAGGCTTTTTGGTTGATTTGTTCAGTGCCTCCACTTCCCACTCCGCAACATAAATCGTGGCAAAATTTGGGCTGAATCGTTTACCCATTGCGCATCCACAGATTTGAAGGTAATTTTCACCATTAAATTGGAAATCGTTTCCTTTAAGACTTAGCTCTAATAATTTTAGAATTTCCGTGTCTGGTCGATCTGGATCAGGAAATTTGACAAAAGAATTCTTAATAGCATTGACTCCAGCATCAATATCTATATTGGTATACATAGCATCTATGTCTAATGTGACTAAATATGCATCTTTCGGAACTGACAATTTGGATAACTTTGAAAGAAAGTGTTCAGTGTTCTTGAGAAAGCTCTTGTGTCTATTAGCAATGGGCTTTAAATAGTAATCAATATATTCTGAAATGCCATAAAACTCACTGCCACAGTCTGAAATGATGGGTCGTCCAGGAGGTGTCAATGGATCTAACCAGGTGCTGATAGGTTTATGGATTTTAGGCAAGATATAAAATGTCCGATTTTGTGGATTATTCTCACCTAGCAGATACTTTAGCTGTTTCTTATCGATGTACTTATCTGTATGCAATGAATTAAGTATTTCAATGAAATTTTGTCGGTTTTGAGGCCAAATTAAATTATCAAGTTTTCTGTAATGCCTGGTGTTAGTTAACTGCCTTTCGGCCTCGCGGATGTAGTTTTCTCTAGACATAATCACAGTTGCTGAACCTTTATCGGCTGGTTTTATAATAATATTTTGATTTCTACGTAATTTGTTGATAGCCTGTCGTTCGAGAAATGAAAGGTTTTGCTTATTGTTTGTAACTGGCAATGATCTGGCTATACCAGCAACCGTTTTTATGGTTGCTTTAACATTGTCATCAACTAGCCTATCTGGAGGGTCCCAACCGGATTTTCCAGTGAATGGTTTTGACTCTCCATTTAAATTTCGAAAATGATGGGCTATTTTTACTGAATGACCAAAATTAGCTACTTCAATAAGACCTGTGTCTAAAAGCAAATCTAATCCTGTTTTTGGTTTTGGAGTTGGTATAAAAGTAAGACCACGATCGAGAATTGATTTTTCAGATGGTGAGAGATCATAGTCAGCTGCTAAATTGACAAGGTTTGTTCCTAATCCTATGTTAGGGGAGCTATTGCCTTGACCCACATTTAGTTTAAACTAAGTACCGTCAATCAATGGTTATAAATACAATTAGCTGTTTCTTTCGTCCAATGGATTCTATCCTTCTCAACATGAAAATTTGCATCAGAAATTTTGGGGATGACCTTATCAACGTGGCAGTTGGACCTTGCTGATTCGTTGATACGCTTGAGACAGTACCTTTGCCTGTCTGACAAGCTATCAGAGAAGTTAATCTCAGCAAAGTGCAACTCCGCATTAGGGAAGGTGTTTTTAAATTCACGAGCCATGAACCGTAAATGGCTTGAGGCTTTGGTTGGATGCTCATTTTTGGAGTTGATGCCAATATTCAAGATGATCTTCTCCGGGCTAGGGCCATCCTGGTGTCGCATAGCCATTGTTCTGAAATGTGATAATGCGGCACCAGGATAGCACTCAACCTGGATGTCAGGATGGACATCTAAATCAATTCGGGCTAGATTAGAGGACCCTATCAACAGAATCTTTTTGGTGATTCTGGGGATCCTCCACAGGCCCTTGCTATGCGATTGATGACGGTACTTAGCAAACTTCCTGTCAGACAGGTTACTATTATTCTCCATAGGAGGGAGAGGAGGTGGAGACAGAAGAAGAGGAGCAGAAGAAGGTGCGTGAGGAGAAGAGAGATGAAGCGTAGGAGGAAGAGGAGGAGGAGGGATGGAGAGAGGAGATGCAAGAGGAGAAGATTGAGTATGAGGAGCAAGAGGCGGGATTGAGAGAGGAGATGCATAAAGAGAAGAAGGTTGAGGAGGAAGAGGAGGAGGCGGGATTGAGAGAGGAGATGCATGAAGAGAAGAAGTTTGAGGAGGAAGAGGAGGAGGCGGGATTGAGAGAGGAGAAGGAGGAAGAGGAGAAGATCGAGTCAGAAGGTGGCGAGGAGAAGATAGTGGAAGAGATGAGGAAGTGTTGCTAGGTGGTAGATTGGGGGAACAGTGAGTAACAACCCGACAACGGCGCACAGGAGGAGAATTTGTCTTTGGGAGAGCCGGCCATGACTCTGTTACATCATCAACACCAGGTGCTGGTGTTGGTGATGTATACAGATTCGTCCGCTTGGAAGTGGTAGGCGAGGGTGTGAAGGTGGTTGGTGACCGTTGTCGTTTGTTAGTCATTGTTGAATGATAACCTGAACCTGTACTCGGTGTGGCCGCCGGTGTTGGTAGAGACATCACTCTATTTTGCTTATCACTAGCTATTTCTGCCCAAAATTTCCAAAAATTTGTGATTGTCGTTGTGGCCAATTTATTTCCAAAATTTTGCCTACCCCATTTCAATGCTATGCCTTTGGCTCTGTCTAGATCAAGAATTACATTAGATTCGGCCACTTTTACCTCTGCCTTTAATTTGTCCAATTTGCTTCGATAATGGTTGATTAAATTTTCTAAGCAGCTATGAGCCCAAATTTGGTTTATCATGCTGGTCGATTTAAAAAATTCGTCATCTCGTAAGGCAGGGCAGAAAAACGAGTTCATCTCCTCCATTTTCATGCTGAGAGATTTCGGGAGAGAGTCTGATGCCAAATGCTCTCGTAAAATACCATAGTGATGCAAGCATTGCAACACATGGAAGTACATCTTAACCAGTCTCTGAAAGGCCTGAACAGACTGGTTAGGAGCACTTTTGGTTGAAGAAAAGTTGGACGCTGGGTTGCCAGATTTGCGTCCTTTACCCACTGGGCCGTTGAAATTCTTGGCCATTTTAGAACGTAATCAAATTTCTACAGATTTATGTCAAATTTAGTCAGAAAAGTTCAAAAAAGTTAACTACCAAATATTAACTAGAGCGATATGTGTTGAAACAATTTAGAGACTGAAAAATAAGAACAATTAATACAAGATTATTATATATATATAAAATTAAAGCTTACACTGTCAGTTGCTGGAGCGCTTTCGACGTAATGGTCTTCGTCATGCAGCGAAAAAACTGGTCTAATGGCAACTGATAATTCTTACATATTTATAGGAGAATTACTGCAATGGTGACTACTGATCAACTATTAATTCAGTCTCTCCACAGTCTGTCTGTCTGTCTGTCTGTCTGTCTGTCTGTCTGTCTGTCTGTCTGTCTGTCTGTCTGTCTGTCTGTCTGTCTGTCTGTCTGTCTGTCTGTCTGTCTGTCTGTCTGTCTGTCTGTCTGTCTGTCTGTCTGTCTGTCTGTCTGTCTGTCTGTCTGTCTGTCTGTATGTCTGTCTGTCTGTCTGTGCGTGCGTGCGTGCGTGCGTGCGTGCGTGCGAATAAATTGCAAACATTTGCATTTGCATTTAAATGCAATCGAGCTAGGCTGCATTTGCACTTTAAAACCTGTCTTTAAAACCTGCATATAGAAGTATATAGAATTTTGGTTGGTCCATATATATATATATATATATATATATATATATATATATATATATATATATATATATATATATATATATATATATATATATATATATATATATATATATATATATATATATATATATATATATATATATATACACCTGTGCAAAAGTTAAGCACCAGCAAAAACAATAGAACGTAGAAACATGATGGTACAACTAGGCTGCCATACTTTTTGTCCCCGCGTTAGCTGACATAATTCCAAGTACAAAATGCACATGCATGCATGACTTCACACCGCTTGATGTCCGTACGTGGCGGGAAACAGCACACGTGTTCAGTTATGTAAAAGTCCAGTTTGAGGTGTAGAACATTATATACAGATTTAGGCGACAAGATTAGGAATTTTGTGTTCATGACCGTGGTTTATTTGTACAGAGAGAATTAGCTCTTGATTGTGAACCGCTATGGCAAGACGAAGATTAAGTGATCGTGTGAAATGGCAAATCATAGGCATGCATACCACTGGTATGTCATGCAGAGAGATTGGCAGACAGCTGAACATTAACCATACTGTAATCAGTCGTTTGATTGCAAAACATGGGCAAACTAACGAGGTGAAGGACAGGCCTAGATCTGGAAGACCGAAGAAGACTACTGCCCGTGATGATCGAGCCCTAGTACGCCTTGTTAGGAGATCTCCATTCACCAACAGCAGAGTGCTCAGCCAGGAATGGGAAACGCGCAATAGAGTGTCAATGTCTACCGTCAAAAGGAGACTGTATGCTGCTGGCATGAAAGCTAGGAGACCTGTCAGACGTCCTCTCCTCACTGCACACCACAAAGAGGAGCGTCTGAGGTAGTGCAACGAAAGAAGACAGTGGAACATGAGATCCTGGAGACGGGTACACTGGTCCGATGAAAGTCGGTTTCCTGCTTCATGCCACAGATGGTCGAACTCGTATATGGAGGTCCAGACGCACGGCGTACGACCAACGTAACATCATGGAAGAAGTTCCATTTGGTGGAGGTTCCGTTATGATATGGGGGTGCATCTCATTTGATTGTAAGCTGGATCTGTTGACTGTACCTGGGACACTAAATGGACAAAGATATCAAGATTCCATACTGGATAGAGTTGTGGTCCCTCATTTTGTAAATCATGCACCTGGAACCCACCCTATATTCATGGATGACAACGCCCGACCACATCGTGCATGAATACCTCCGCCAGAATGCCATCGAAACCCTACCATGGCCAGCAAGGAGCCCTGACATGAACCCTATTGAGCATATCTGGGACATTCTGGGAAACATCGTGAGAAGGAGGGATCCTCCTGTGCAGAACCTACAGGAATTAACAGACGCACTCCATCTTGAATGGCAACGAATACCACGATGGCGTATCAGTCGGTTGGTGACCAGCATGAGACGTTGTGTCCAGGCCGTCATCCAGGCACAAGGTGGATATACCCGGTATTAATAATGGCAGTCTCAAACTCGTGAACAGATGTTAAACTTCGTTTTCAGACACCATTAATGACAATCTAGCCACGTGTGTCAACTGTAGGGCAATAGTTGTCAGTTGTGTCAACGTAACCATATTCAGGCCTCGTTTTCAAGTTCAAACAAAATCATACAGTGTTTCCCCACCATCATAATCAGCATTCCTCTAGTTGCATTATTACCTCTTGCACTAAGATGGATGGGTACATGAATGTTTATGCTATTGCTTTCTTCATAGCACATGAATATACCCTCGCATGTGCGTAAGAATAGGGTGGTGCTTAGCTTTTGCACAGGTGTATATATATATATATATATATATATATATATATATATATATATATATATATATATATATATATATATATATATCGTTGCCAGTGCGTCAATAAAATAAAAATACATATACTGCCAAAGCCGTGATGGAGTTAGAGTACAATAGGCTTAAATGCCAAGGATTGAATCGTGGCAGGTGCATCCACAGATAGTCCCATTTGAATCGTCAGTGTGTCAGTATATCAGACATGTGAAAACTGGTCAGCCAAACCTAGACTTTTTAGTCTGGCGCGGTGGTCCAGCAGAAAGATGTCTGGTTGCTGATGCTATGCGGAGTTGCAGTATGGCGGTTCGATCCCCCGACCGGGAGATGGTGATCAACAAATTAAACTAATGGGTGCATGACTCTCGGCCGGATAGCACGTGGAAATTGAAGCCGCACGTTGCCAGTGTGTCAATAAAATAAAAATGCATATACTGCCGGAGCCGTGATGGAGTTAGAGTACAATAGGCTTAAATGACCAGGATTGAATCGTGGCAGGTGCATCCACAGATAGTCCCATATGAATCGTTAGTGTGTCAGTATATCATCATGTGAAAACTGGTCGGCCAATTCTTGACTTTTAGTCTTGATGCGGTGGTCCAACGGAAAGATGTCTGGTTGCTGATGCTATGCGGAGTTGCAGTATGGCGGTTCGATCCCCCGACCGGGAGATGGTGATCAAGAAATTAAACTAATGGGTGCATGACTGTCGGCTGGATAGCATGTGGAAATTGAAGCCGCACGTTGCCAGTGTGTCAATAAAATAAAAATACATATACTGCCGGAGCCGTGATGGAGTTAGAGTACAATAGGCTTAAATGACCAGGATTGAATCGTGGCAGGTGCATCCACAGATAGTCCCATATGAATCGTTAGTGTGTCAGTATATCATCATGTGAAAACTGGTCGGCCAAACCTAGACTTTTTAGTCTTGGCGCGGTGGTCCAGCGGAAAGATGTCTGGTTGCAGATGCGATGCGGAGTTGCAGTATGGCGGTTCGATCCCCCGACCGGGAGATGGTGATCAACAAATTAAACTAATGGGTGCATGACTGTCGGCTGGATAGCATGTGGAAATTGAAGCCGCACGTTGCCAGTGCGTCAATAAAATAAAAAATGCATACATACATACATATGGAGTCAGAGTACAATAGGCGTAAAAGCCTAGGATTGATTGTGACAGATGCATCCACAGATAGTCCCATATGAATCGTCAGTGTGTCAGTATATCAGACAAGTGAAAGCTGGTCGGCCAATCCTTGACTTATTAGTCTTGATGCGGTGGTCCAACGGAAAGATGTCTGGTTGCTGATGCTATGCGGAGTTGCAGTATGGCGGTTCGATCCCCCGACCGGGAGATGGTGATCAAGAAATTAAACTAATGGGTGCATGACTGTCGGCTGGATAGCATGTGGAAATTGAAGCCGCACGTTGCCAGTGTGTCAATAAAATAAAAATACATATACTGCCGGAGCCGTGATGGAGTTAGAGTACAATAGGCTTAAATGACCAGGATTGAATCGTGGCAGGTGCATCCACAGATAGTCCCATATGAATCGTTAGTGTGTCAGTATATCATCATGTGAAAACTGGTCGGCCAAACCTAGACTTTTTAGTCTTGGCGCGGTGGTCCAGCGGAAAGATGTCTGGTTGCTGATGCTATGCGGAGTTGCAGAATGGCGGTTCGATCCCCCGACCGGGAGATGGTGATCAACAAATTAAACTAACGGGTGCATCACTGTCGGCTAAGATAGCACATGGAAATTGAAGCCGCACGTTGCCAGTGCGTCAATAAAATAAAAATGCATATACTGCCAGAGCCGTGCTGGAGTCGGAGTACAATACACGTAAAAGCCTAGGATTGATTGTGACAGATGCATCCACAGATAGTCCCATATGAATCGTCAGTGTGTCAGTATATCAGACATGTGAAAGCTGGTCGGCCAATCCTTGACTTTTTAGTCTTGGTGCGGTGGTCCAGTGGAAATATGCCTGGTTGCTGATGCTATGCGGAGTTGCAGAATGGTGGTTCGATCCCTTGACAGGGAGATGGTGATCAACAAATTAAACTAACGGGTGCATCACTGTCGGCTAAGTTACTACATGGAAATTGAGCCGCACGTTGCCAGTGCGTCAATAAAATAAAAATACATATACTGCCAGAGCCGTGCTGGAGTCGGAGTACAATAGGCGTAACAGCCTAGGATTGATTGTGACAGATGCATCCACAGATAGTCCCATATGAATCGTCAGTGTGTCAGTATATCAGAGATGTGAAAGCTGGTCGGCCAATCCTTGACTTTTTAGTCATGGTGCGGTGGTCCTGTGGAAAGATGCCTGGTTGCTGATGCTATGCGGAGTTGCAGAATGGCGGTTCGATCCCCCGACAGGGAGATGGTGATCAACAAATTAAACTAACGGGTGCATCACTGTCGGCTGAGTTAGCACATGGAAATTGAAGCCGCATATTGCCAGTGCGTCAATAAAATAAAAATACATATACTGCCAGAGCCGTGCTGGAGTCAGAGTATAATAGGCGCAAAAGCCTAGGATTGATTGTGACAGATGCATCCACAGATAGTCCCATATGAATCATCAGTGTGTCAGTATATCAGACATGTGAAAGATGGTCGGCCAATCCTTGACTTTTTAGTCTTGGTGCGGTGGTCCAGTGGAAAGATGCCTGGTTGCTGATGCTATGCGGAGTTGCAGAATGGCGGTTCGATCCCCCGACCAGGAGATGGTGATCAACAAATTAAACTAACGGGTGCATCACTGTCGGCTAAGTTAGCACATGGGAATTGAAGCCGCACATTGGCAGTGCGTCAATAAAATAAAAATACATATACTGCCAGAGCCGTGCTGGAGTCGGAGTACAATAGGCGTAAAAGCCTAGCATTGATCGTGACAGATGCATCCACAGATAGTCCCATATGAATCGTCAGTGTGTCAGTATATCAGACATGTGAAAGCTGGTCGGCCAATCCTTGACTTTTTAGTCTTGGTGCGGTGGTCCAGTGGAAAGATGCCTGGTTGCTGATGCTATGCGGAGATGCAGAATGGCGGTTCGATCCCCCGACCGGGAGATGGTGATCAACAAATTAAACTAACGGGTGCATCACTGTCGGCTAAGTTAGCACATGGAAATTGAAGCCGCACATTGGCAGTGCGTCAATAAAATAAAAATACATATACTGCCAGAGCCGTGATGGAGTTAGAGTACAATAGGCTTAAATGCCAAGGATTGAATTGTGGCAGGTGCATCCACAGATAGTCCCATATGAATCGTCAGTGTGTCAGTATATCAGACATGTGAAAACTGGTCGGACAAACCTAGACGTTTTAGTCTTGGCGCGGTGGTCCAACGGAAAGATGTCTGGTTGCTGATGCTATGCGGAGTTGCAGTATGGCGGTTCGATCCCCCGACCGGGAGATGGTGATCAACAAATTAAACTAATGGGTGCATGACTGTCGGCTGGATAGCATGTGGAAATTGAAGCCGCACGTTGCCAGTGTGTCAATAAAATAAAAATACATATACTGCCGGAGCCGTGATGGAGTTAGAGTACAATAGGCTTAAATGACCAGGATTGAATCGTGGCAGGTGCATCCACAGATAGTCCCATATGAATCATTAGTGTGTCAGTATATCATCATGTGAAAACTGGTCGGCCAAACCTAGACTTTTTAGTCTTGGCGCGGTGGTCCAGCGGAAAGATGTCTGGTTGCTGATGCTATGCGGAGTTGGAGTATGGCGATTCGATCCCTCGACCGGGAGATGGTGATCAACAAATTAAACTAATGGGTGCATGGCTGTCGGCTGGATAGCATGTGGGAATTGAAGCCGCATGTTGCCAGTGCGTCAATAAAATAAAAAATGCATACATACATACATATGGAGTCAGAGTACAATAGGCGTAAAAGCCTAGGATTGATTGTGACAGATGCATCCACAGATAGTCCCATATGAATCGTCAGTGTGTCAGTATATCATCATGTGAAAACTGGTCGGCCAAACCTAGACTTTTTAGTCTTGGCGCGGTGGTCCAGCGGAAAGAAGCCTGGTTGCTGATGCTATGCGGAGTTGCAGAATGGCAGCTCGATCCCCCGACCGGGAGATGGTGATCAACAAATTAAACTAACGGGTGCAGCACTGTCGGCTAAGTTAGCACATGGAAATTGAAGCCGCACGTTGCCAGTGGGTCAATAAAATAAAAAATGCATACATACATACATACATACATATTGAGTCAGAGTAAAATAGGCATAAAAGCCCAGGATTGATTGTGACAGATGCATCCGCAGATAGTCCCATATGAATCGTCAGTGTGTCAGTATATCAGACATGTGAAAGCTGGTCGACCAATCCTTGACTTATTAGGCTTAGTGCGGTGGTCCAGTGGAAAGATGCCTGGTTGCTGATGCTATGCGGAGTTGCAGAATGGCGGTTCGATCCCCCGACAGGGAGATGGTGATCAACAAATTAAACTAACGGGTGCATCACTGTCGGCTGAGTTAGCACATGGAAATTGAAGCCGCATGTTGCCAGTGAGTCAAAAAAATAAAAATACATATACTGCCATAGCCGTGCTGGAGTCAGAGTACAATAGGCGTAAAAGCCTAGGATTGATTGTGACAGATGCATCCACAGATAGTCCCATATGAATCATCAGTGTGTCAGTATATCAGACATGTGAAAGATGGTCGGCCAATCCTTGACTTTTTAGTCTTGGTGCGGTGGTCCAGTGGAAAGATGCCTGATTGCTCATGCTATGCGGAGTTGCAGAATGGTGGTTCGATCCCCCGACCGGGAGATGGTGATCAACAAATTAAACAAACGGGTGCATCACTGTCGGCTAAGTTAGCACATGGAAATTGAAGCCGCACGTTGGCAGTGCGTCAATAAAATAAAAATACATATACTGCCAGAGCCGTGCTGGAGTCGGAGTACAATAGGCGTGAAAGCCTAGCATTGATCGTGACAGATGCATCCACAGATAGTCCCATATGAATCGTCAGTGTGTCAGTATATCAGACATGTGAAAGCTGGTCGGCCAATCCTTGACTTTTTAGTCTTGGTGCGGTGGTCCAGTGGAAAGATGCCTGGTTGCTGATGCTATGCGGAGATGCAGAATGGCGGTTCGATCCCCCGACCGGGAGATGGTGATCAACAAATTAAACTAATGGGTGCATCACTGTCGGCTAAGTTAGCACATGGGAATTGAAGCCGCACATTGGCAGTGCGTCAATAAAATAAAAATACATATACTGCCAGAGCCGTGCTGGAGTCGGAGTACAATAGGCGTAAAAGCCTAGCATTGATCGTGACAGATGCATCCACAGATAGTCCCATATGAATCGTCAGTGTGTCAGTATATCAGACATGTGAAAGCTGGTCGGCCAATCCTTGACTTTTTAGTCTTGGTGCGGTGGTCCAGTGGAAAGATGCCTGGTTGCTGATGCTATGCGGAGATGCAGAATGGCGGTTCGATCC
The DNA here is from genome assembly GCA_034401795.1 of Chaetoderma sp. LZ-2023a. Lineage (NCBI taxonomy): Eukaryota > Metazoa > Mollusca > Caudofoveata > Chaetodermatida > Chaetodermatidae > Chaetoderma > Chaetoderma sp. LZ-2023a. The sequence continues at coordinate 13,136 of JAVVLW010000023.1, forward strand.
CCCGACCGGGAGATGGTGATCAACAAATTAAACTAACGGGTGCATCACTGTCGGCTAAGTTAGCACATGGAAATTGAAGCCGCACATTGGCAGTGCGTCAATAAAATAAAAATACATATACTGCCAGAGCCGTGATGGAGTTAGAGTACAATAGGCTTAAATGCCAAGGATTGAATTGTGGCAGGTGCATCCACAGATAGTCCCATATGAATCGTCAGTGTGTCAGTATATCAGACATGTGAAAACTGGTCGGACAAACCTAGACGTTTTAGTCTTGGCGCGGTGGTCCAACGGAAAGATGTCTGGTTGCTGATGCTATGCGGAGTTGCAGTATGGCGGTTCGATCCCCCGACCGGGAGATGGTGATCAACAAATTAAACTAATGGGTGCATGACTGTCGGCTGGATAGCATGTGGAAATTGAAGCCGCACGTTGCCAGTGTGTCAATAAAATAAAAATACATATACTGCCGGAGCCGTGATGGAGTTAGAGTACAATAGGCTTAAATGACCAGGATTGAATCGTGGCAGGTGCATCCACAGATAGTCCCATATGAATCATTAGTGTGTCAGTATATCATCATGTGAAAACTGGTCGGCCAAACCTAGACTTTTTAGTCTTGGCGCGGTGGTCCAGCGGAAAGATGTCTGGTTGCTGATGCTATGCGGAGTTGGAGTATGGCGATTCGATCCCTCGACCGGGAGATGGTGATCAACAAATTAAACTAATGGGTGCATGGCTGTCGGCTGGATAGCATGTGGGAATTGAAGCCGCATGTTGCCAGTGCGTCAATAAAATAAAAAATGCATACATACATACATATGGAGTCAGAGTACAATAGGCGTAAAAGCCTAGGATTGATTGTGACAGATGCATCCACAGATAGTCCCATATGAATCGTCAGTGTGTCAGTATATCATCATGTGAAAACTGGTCGGCCAAACCTAGACTTTTTAGTCTTGGCGCGGTGGTCCAGCGGAAAGAAGCCTGGTTGCTGATGCTATGCGGAGTTGCAGAATGGCAGCTCGATCCCCCGACCGGGAGATGGTGATCAACAAATTAAACTAACGGGTGCAGCACTGTCGGCTAAGTTAGCACATGGAAATTGAAGCCGCACGTTGCCAGTGGGTCAATAAAATAAAAAATGCATACATACATACATACATACATATTGAGTCAGAGTAAAATAGGCATAAAAGCCCAGGATTGATTGTGACAGATGCATCCGCAGATAGTCCCATATGAATCGTCAGTGTGTCAGTATATCAGACATGTGAAAGCTGGTCGACCAATCCTTGACTTATTAGGCTTAGTGCGGTGGTCCAGTGGAAAGATGCCTGGTTGCTGATGCTATGCGGAGTTGCAGAATGGCGGTTCGATCCCCCGACAGGGAGATGGTGATCAACAAATTAAACTAACGGGTGCATCACTGTCGGCTGAGTTAGCACATGGAAATTGAAGCCGCATGTTGCCAGTGAGTCAAAAAAATAAAAATACATATACTGCCATAGCCGTGCTGGAGTCAGAGTACAATAGGCGTAAAAGCCTAGGATTGATTGTGACAGATGCATCCACAGATAGTCCCATATGAATCATCAGTGTGTCAGTATATCAGACATGTGAAAGATGGTCGGCCAATCCTTGACTTTTTAGTCTTGGTGCGGTGGTCCAGTGGAAAGATGCCTGATTGCTCATGCTATGCGGAGTTGCAGAATGGTGGTTCGATCCCCCGACCGGGAGATGGTGATCAACAAATTAAACAAACGGGTGCATCACTGTCGGCTAAGTTAGCACATGGAAATTGAAGCCGCACGTTGGCAGTGCGTCAATAAAATAAAAATACATATACTGCCAGAGCCGTGCTGGAGTCGGAGTACAATAGGCGTGAAAGCCTAGCATTGATCGTGACAGATGCATCCACAGATAGTCCCATATGAATCGTCAGTGTGTCAGTATATCAGACATGTGAAAGCTGGTCGGCCAATCCTTGACTTTTTAGTCTTGGTGCGGTGGTCCAGTGGAAAGATGCCTGGTTGCTGATGCTATGCGGAGATGCAGAATGGCAGCTCGATCCCCCGACCGGGAGATGGTGATCAACAAATTAAACTAACGGGTGCATCACTGTCGGCTAAGTTAGCACATGGAAATTGAAGCCGCACGTTGCCAGTGCGTCAATAAAATAAAAATACATATACTGCCAGAGCCGTGATGGAGTTAGAGTACAATAGTCTTAAATGCCAAGGATTGAATCGTGGCAGGTGCATCCACAGATAGTCCCATTTGAATCGTCAGTGTTTCAGTATATCAGACATGTGAAAACTGGTCGGCCAAACCTAGACTTTTTAGTCTTGGCGCGGTGGTCCAGCAGAAAGATGTCTGGTTGCTGATGCTATGCGGAGTTGCAGTATGGCGGTTCGATCCCCCGACCGGGAGATGGTGATCAACAAATTAAACTAATGGGTGCATGACTCTCGGCCGGATAGCACGTGGAAATTGAAGCCGCACGTTGCCAGTGCGTCAATAAAATAAAAAATGCATACATACATACATACATATGGAGTCAGAGTACAATAGGCATAAAAGCCTAGGATTGATTGTGACAGATGCATCCACAGATAGTCCCATATGAATCGTCAGTGTGTCAGTATATCAGACATGTGAAAGCTGGTCGGCCAATCCTTGACTTATTAGTCTTGGTGCGGTGGTCCAGTGGAAGGATGCCTGGTTGCTGATGCTATGCGGAGTTGCAGAATGGCGGTTCGATCCCCCGACCGGGAGATGGTGATCAACAAATTAAACTAACGGGTGCATCACTGTCGGCTAAGTTAGCACATGGAAATTGAAGCCGCACGTTGCCAGTGCGTCAATAAAATAAAAATACATATACTGCCAGAGCCGTAATGGAGTTAGAGTACAATAGGCTTAAATGCCAAGGATTGAATTGTGGCAGGTGCATCCACAGATAGTCCCATATGAATCGTCAGTGTGTCAGTATATCAGACATGTGAAAACTGGTCGGACAAACCTAGACTTTTTAGTCTTGGCGCGGTGGTCCAACGGAAAGATGTCTGGTTGCTGATGCTATGCGGAGTTGCAGTATGGCGGTTCGATCCCCCGACCGGGAGATGGTGATCAACAAATTAAACTAATGGGTGCATGACTGTCGGCTGGATAGCATGTGGAAATTGAAGCCGCACGTTGCCAGTGTGTCAATAAAATAAAAATACATATACTGCCAGAGCCGTGCTGGAGTCGCCGTACAATATGCTTAAATGCCTAGGATTGAATCGTGGCAGGTGCATCCACAGATAGTCCCATATCAATCGTCAGTATATCAGACATGTGAAAACTGGTCGGCCAAACCTAGACTTTTTAGTCTTGGCGCGGTGGTCCAGCGGGAAGAGGTCTGGTTGCTGATGCTATACGGAGTTGCAGTATGGCGGTTCGATCCCCCGACCGGGAGATGGTGATCAACAAATTAAACTAACGGGTGCATCACTGTCGGCTGAGTTAGCGCATGGAAATTGAAGCCGCATGTTGCCAGTGTGTCAATAAAATAAAAATGCACATACTGCCAGAGCCGTGATGGAGTTAGAGTACAATAGGCGTAAATGCCAAGGATTGAATCGTGGCAGGTGCATCCACAGATAGTCCCATATGAATCGTCAGTGTGTCAGTATATCATCATGTGAAAACTGGTCGGCCAAACCTAGACTTTTTAGTCTTGGCACGGTGGTCCAGCGGAAAGATGTCTGGTTGCTGATGCTATGCGGAGTTGCAGTATGGCGATTCGATCCCCCGACCGGGAGATGGTGATCAACAAATTAAACTAATGGGTGCATGGCTGTCGGCTGGATAGCATGTGGGAATTGAAGCCGCATGTTGCCAGTGCGTCAATAAAATAAAAAATGCATACATACATACATACATACATATGGAGTCAGAGTACAATAGGCGTAAAAGCCTAGGATTGATTGTGACAGATGCATCCACAGATCGTCCCATATGAATCGTCAGTGTGTCAGTATATCATCATGTGAAAACTGGTCGGCCAAACCTAAACTTTTTAGTCTTGGCGCGGTGGTCCAGCGGAAAGAAGCCTGGTTGCTGATGCTATGCGGAGTTGCAGAATGGCAGCTCGATCCCCCGACCGGGAGATGGTGATCAACAAATTAAACTAACGGGTGCATCACTGTCGGCTAAGTTAGCACATGGAAATTGAAGCTGCACGTTGCCAGTGCGTCAATAAAATAAAAAATGCATACATACATACATACATACATATTGAGTCAGAGTAAAATAGGCGTAAAAGCCTAGGATTGATTGTGACAGATGCATCCACAGATAGTAACATATGAATCGTCAGTGTGTCAGTATATCAGACATGTGAAAGCTGGTCGGCAAATTCTTGACTTTTTGTCTTGATGCGGTGGTCCAGTGGAAAGATGTCTGGTTGCTGATGCTATGCGGAGGTGCAGTTGGCGGTTCGATCCCCCGACCGGGAGATGGTGATCAACAAATTAAACTAATGGTTCCATGACTGTCGGCTGGATAGCATGTGGAAATTGAAGCCGCACGTTGCCAGTGCGTCAATAAAATAAAAAATACATATACTGCCAGAGCCGTGCTGGAGTCAGAGTACAATAGGCGTAAAAGCCTAGGATTGATTGTGACAGATGCATCCACAGATAGTCCCATATGAATCGTCAGTGTGTCAGTATATCAGACATGTGAAAGCTGGTCGGCCAATCCTTGACTTTTAGTCTTGGTGCGGTGGTCCAGTGGAAAGATGCCTGGTTGCTGATGCTATGCGGAGTTGCAGAATGGGAGCTCGATCCCCCGACCGGGAGATGGTGATCAACAAATTAAACTAACGGGTGCATCACTGTCGGCTAAGTTAGCACATGGAAATTGAAGCCGCACGTTGCCAGTGCGTCAATAAAATAAAAAATGCATACATACATACATACATATTGAGTCAGAGTAAAATAGGCGTAAAAGCCTAGGATTGATTATGACAGATGCATCCATAGATAGTCCCATATGAATCGTCAGTGTGTCAGTATATCAGACATGTGAAAGCTGGTCGGCCAATCCTTGACTTTTAGTCTTGGTGTGGTGGTCCAGTGGAAAGATGCCTGGTTGCTGATGCTATGCGGAGTTGCAGAATGGCGGTTCGATCCCCCGACCGGGAGATGGTGATCAACAAATTAAACTAACGGGTGCATCACTGTCAGCTAAGTTAGTACATGAAAATTGAAGCCGCACGTTGCCAGTGCGTTAATAAAATAAAAAATACATATACTGCCAGAGCCGTGCCGGAGTCAGAGTACAATAGGCGTAAAAGTGTAGGATTGATTGGAACAGATGCATCCACAGATAGTCCCATATGAATCGTCAGTGTGTCAGTATATCAGCTATGTGAAAGCTGGTCGGCCAATCCCTGACTTTTTAGTCTTGGTGCGGTGGTCCAGTGGAAAGATGCCTGGTTGCTGATGCTATGCGGAGTTGCAGAATGGCGGTTCGATCCCCCGACCGGGAGATGGTGATCAACAAATTAAACTAACGGATGCATCACTGTCGGCTAAGTTAGCACATTGGAAATTGAAGCCGCACGTTGCCAGTGCATCAAAAAAATAAAAATACATATACTGCAAGAGCCATGCTGGAGTCAGAGTACAATAGGCGTAAATCCTAGGATTGATTGTGACAGATGCATCCACAGATAGTCCCATATGAATCGTCAGTGTGTTAGTATATCAGACATGTGAAAGCTGGTCGGCCAATCCTTGACTTTTTAGTCTTGGTGCGGTGGTCCAGTGGAAAGATGCCTGGTTGCTGATGCTATGCGGAGTTGCAGAATGGCAGTTCGATCCCCCGACCGGGAGATGGTGATCAACAAGTTAAACTAACGGGTGCATCACTGTCGGCCAAGTTAGCACATGGAAATTGAAGCCGCACGTTGCCAGTGCGTCAATAAAATACATATACTGCCAGAGCCATGCTGGAGTCAGAGTACAATAGGCGTAAAAGCCTAGGATTGATTGTGACAGATGCATCCACATATAGTCCCATATGAATCGTCAGTGTGTCAGTATATCAGACATGTGAAAGCTGGTCGGCCAATCCTTGACATTTTAGTCTTGGTGCGGTGGTCCAGTGGAAAGATGCCTGGTTGCTGATGCTATGCGGAGTTGCAGAATGGCGGTTCGATCCCCCGACCGGGAGATGGTGATCAACAAATTAAACTAACGGATGCATCACTGTCGGCTAAGTTAGCACATTGGAAATTGAAGCCGCACGTTGCCAGTGCATCAAAAAAATAAAAATACATATACTGCAAGAGCCATGCTGGAGTCAGAGTACAATAGGCGTAAAAGCCTAGGATTGATTGTGACAGATGCATCCACAGATAGTCCCATATGAATCGTCAGTGTGTTAGTATATCAGACATGTGAAAGCTGGTCGGCCAATCCTTGACTTTTTAGTCTTGGTGCGGTGGTCCAGTGGAAAGATGCCTGGTTGCTGATGCTATGCGGAGTTGCAGAATGGCAGTTCGATCCCCCGACCGGGAGATGGTGATCAACAAGTTAAACTAACGGGTGCATCACTGTCGGCCAAGTTAGCACATGGAAATTGAAGCCGCACGTTGCCAGTGCGTCAATAAAATACATATACTGCCAGAGCCATGCTGGAGTCAGAGTACAATAGGCGTAAAAGCCTAGGATTGATTGTGACAGATGCATCCACAGATAGTCCCATATGAATCGTCAGTGTGTCAGTATATCAGACATGTGAAAGCTGGTCGGCCAATCCTTGACTTTTTAGTCTTGGTGCGGTGGTCCAGTGGAAAGATGCCTGGTTGCTGATGCTATGCGGAGTTGCAGAATAGCAGTTTGATCCCCTGACCGGGAGATGGTGATCAACAAATTAAACTAACGGGTGCATCACTGTCGGCTCAGTTAGCACATGGAAATTGAAGCCACACGTTGCCAGTGTGTCAATAAAATAAAAATACATATACTGCCAGAGCCGTGCTGGAGTCAGAGTACAATAGGTCGTAAAAGCCTAGGATTGATTGTGACAGATGCATCCACAGATAGTCCCATATGAATCGGCAGTGTGTCAGTATATCAGACATGTGAAAGCTGGTCAGCCAATCCTTGACTTTTTAGTCTTGGTGCGGTGGTCCAGTGGAAAGATGCCTGGTTGCTGATGCTATGCGGAGTTGCAGAATGGCGGTTCGATCCCCCGACCGGGAGATGGTGATCAACAAATTAAACTAATAGGTGCATCACTGTCGGCTAAGTTAGCACATGGAAATTGAAGCCGCACGTTGCCAGTGCGTCAATAAAATAAAAAATACATACATACATACATACATACATATGGAGTCAGAGTACAATAGGCGTAAAAGCCTAGGATTGATTGTGACAGATGCATCCACAGATAGTCCCATTTGAATCGTCAGTGTGTCAGTATATCAGACATGTGAAAGCTGGTCGGCCAATCCTTGACATTTTAGTCTTGGTGCTGTGGTCCTGTGGAAAGATGCCTGGTTGCTGATGCTATGCAGAGTTGCAGAATGGCGGTTCGATCCCCCAACAGGGAGATGGTGATCAACAAATTAAACTAACGGGTGCATCACTGTCGGATAAGTTAGCACATGGAAATTAAAGCCGCACGTTGCCAGTGCGTCAAAAAAATAAAAATACATATACTGCAAGAGCTATGCTGGAGTCAGAGTACAATAGGCGTAAAAGCCTAGGATTGATTGTGACAGATGCATCCACAGATAGTCCCATATGAATCGTCAGTGTGTTAGTATATCAGACATGTGAAAGCTGGTCGGCCAATCCTTGACTTTTTATTCTTGGTGCGGTGGTCCAGTGGAAAGATGCCTGGTGGCTGATGCTATGCGGAGTTGCAGAATGGCAGTTCGATCTCCCGACCGGGAGATGGTGATCAACAAGTTAAACTAACGGGTGCATCACTGTCGGCCAAGTTAGCACATGGAAATTGAAGCCGCACGTTGCCAGTGCGTCAATAAAATACATATACTGCCAGAGCCATGCTGGAGTCAGAGTACAATAGGCGTAAAAGCCTAGGATTGATTGTGACAGATGCATCCACAGATAGTCCCATATGAATCGTCAGTGTGTCAGTATATCAGACATGTGAAAGCTGGTCGGCCAATCCTTGACTTTTTAGTCTTGGTGCGGTGGTCCAGTGGAAAGATGCCTGGTTGCTGATGCTATGCGGAGTTGCAGAATGGCAGTTTGATCCCCTGACCGGGAGATGGTGATCAACAAATTAAACTAACGGGTGCATTACTGTCGGCTAAGTTAGCACATGGAAATTGAAGCCACACGTTGCCAGTGTGTCGATAAAATAAAAATACATATACTGCCAGAGCCGTGCTGGAGTCAGAGTACAATAGGTCGTAAAAGCCTAGGATTGATTGTGACAGATGCATCCACAGATAGTCCCATATGAATCGTCAGTGTGTCAGTATATCAGACATGTGAAAGCTGGTCGGCCAATCCTTGACATTTTAGTCTTGGTGCGGTGGTCCAGTGGAAAGATGCCTGGTTGCTGATGCTATGCGGAGTTGCAGAATGGCGGTTCTATCCCCCGACCGGGAGATGGTGATCAACAAATTAAACTAACGGACGCATCACTGTCGGCTAAGTTAGCACATTGGAAATTGAAGCCGCACGTTGCCAGTGCGTCAAAAAAATAAAAATACATATACTGCCAGAACCATGCTGGAGTCACAGTACAATAGGCGTAAAAGCCTAGGATTGATTGTGACAGATGCATCCACAGATAGTCCCATATGAATAGTCAGTGTGTTAGTATATCAGACATGTGAAAGCTGGTCGGCCAATCCTTGACTTTTTAGTCTTGGTGGAGTGGTCCAGTGGAAAGATGCCTGGTTGCTGATGCTATGCGGAGTTGCAGAATGGCAGTTCGATCCCCCGACCGGGAGATGGTGATCAACAAGTTAAACTAATGGGTGCATCACTATCGGCCAAGTTAGCACATGGAAATTGAAGCCGCACGTTGCCAGTGCGTCAATAAAATACATATACTGCCAGAGCCATGCTGGAGTCAGAGTACAATAGGCGTAAAAGCCTAGGATTGATTGTGACAGATGCATCCACAGATAGTCCCATATGAATCGTCAGTGTGTCAGTATATCAGACATGTGAAAGCTGGTCGGCCAATCCTTGACTTTTTAGTCTTGGTGCGGTGGTCCAGTGGAAAGATGCCTGGTTGCTGATGCTATGCGGAGTTGCAGAATGGCAGTTTGATCCCCTGACCGGGAGATGGTGATCAACAAATTAAACTAACGGGTGCAGCACTGTCGGCTAAGTTAGCACATGGAAATTGAAGCCGCACGTTGCCAGTGCGTCAATAAAATAAAAATACATATTCTGCCAGAGCCGTGCTGGAGTCAGAGTACAATAGGCGTAAAAGCCTAGGATTGATTGTGACAGATGCATCCACAGATAGTCCCATATGAATCGTCAGTGTGTCAGTATATCAGACATGTGAAAGCTGGTCGGCCAATCCTTGACTTTTAGTCTTGGTGCGGTGGTCCAGTGGAAAGATGCCTGGTTGCTGATGCTATGCGGAGTTGCAGAATGGTGGTTCGATCCCCCGACCGGGAGATGGTGATCAACAAATTAAACTAACGGGTGCAGCACTGTCAGCTAAGTTAGCACATGGAAATTGAAGCCGCACGTTGCCAGTGCGTCAATAAAATAAAAATACATATTCTGCCAGAGCCGTGCTGGAGTCAGAGTACAATAGGCGTGAAAGCCTAGGATTGATTGTGACAGATGCATCCACAGATAGTCCCATATGAATCGTCAGTGTGTCAGTATATCAGACATGTGAAAGCTGGTCGGCCAATCCTTGACTTTTAGTCTTGGTGCGGTGGTCCAGTGGAAAGATGCCTGGTTGCTGATGCTATGCGGAGTTGCAGGATGACGGTTCGATCCCCCGACCGGGAGATGGTGATCAACAAATTAAACTAACGGGTGCAGCACTGTCGGCTAAGTTAGCACATGGAAATTGAAGCCGCACGTTGCCAGTGCGTCAATAAAATAAAAATACATATTCTGCCAGAGCCGTGCTGGAGTCAGAGTACAATAGGCGTAAAAGCCTAGGATTGATTGTGACAGATGCATCCACAGATAGTCCCATATGAATCGTCAGTGTGTCAGTATATCAGACATGTGAAAGCTGGTCGGCCAATCCTTGACTTTTAGTCTTGGTGCGGTGGTCCAGTGGAAAGATGCCTGGTTGCTGATGCTATGCTGAGTTGCAGGATGACGGTTCGATCCCCCGACCGGGAGATGGTGATCAACAAATTAAACTAACGGGTGCATCACTGTCGGCTAAGTTAGCACATGGAAATTGAAGCTGCACGTTGCCAGTGCGTCAATAAAATAAAAAATGCATACATACATACATATTGAGTCAGAGTAAAATAGGCGTAAAATCCTAGGATTGATTGTGACAGATGCATCCACAGATAGTAACATATGAATCGTCAGTGTGTCAGTATATCAGACATGTGAAAGCTGGTCGGCCAATTCTTGACTTTTAGTCTTGATGCGGTGGTCCAGTGGAAAGATGTCTGGTTGCTGATGCTATGCGGAGGTGCAGTATGGCGGTTCGATCCCCCGACCGGGAGATGGTGATCAACAAATTAAACTAATGGTTCCATGACTGTCGGCTGGATAGCATGTGGAAATTGAAGCCGCACGTTGCCAGTGCGTCAATAAAATAAAAAATACATATACTGCCAGAGCCGTGCTGGAGTCAGAGTACAATAGGCGTAAAAGCCTAGGATTGATTGTGACAGATGCATCCACAGATAGTCCCATATGAATCGTCAGTGTGTCAGTATATCAGACATGTGAAAGCTGGTCGGCCAATCCTTGACTTTTAGTCTTGGTGCGGTGGTCCAGTGGAAAGATGCCTGGTTGCTGATGCTATGCGGAGTTGCAGAATGGCAGTTTGATCCCCTGACCGGGAGATGGTGATCAACAAATTAAACTAATGGGTGCAGCACTGTCGGCTAAGTTAGCACATGGAAATTGAAGCCGCACGTTGCCAGTGCGTCAATAAAATAAAAATACATATTCTGCCAGAGCCGTGCTGGAGTCAGAGTACAATAGGCGTAAAAGCCTAGGATTGATTGTGACAGATGCATCCACAGATAGTCCCATATGAATCGTCAGTGTGTCAGTATATCAGACATGTGAAAGCTGGTCGGCCAATCCTTGACTTTTAGTCTTGGTGCGGTGGTCCAGTGGAAAGATGCCTGGTTGCTGATGCTATGCGGAGTTGCAGAATGGTGGTTCGATCCCCCGACCGGGAGATGGTGATCAACAAATTAAACTAACGGGTGCAGCACTGTCAGCTAAGTTAGCACATGGAAATTGAAGCCGCACGTTGCCAGTGCGTCAATAAAATAAAAATACATATTCTGCCAGAGCCGTGCTGGAGTCAGAGTACAATAGGCGTAAAAGCCTAGGATTGATTGTGACAGATGCATCCACAGATAGTCCCATATGAATCGTCAGTGTGTCAGTATATCAGACATGTGAAAGCTGGTCGGCCAATCCTTGACTTTTAGTCTTGGTGCGGTGGTCCAGTGGAAAGATGCCTGGTTGCTGATGCTATGCGGAGTTGCAGGATGACGGTTCGATCCCCCGACCGGGAGATGGTGATCAACAAATTAAACTAACGGGTGCAGCACTGTCGGCTAAGTTAGCACATGGAAATTGAAGCCGCACGTTGCCAGTGCGTCAATAAAATAAAAATACATATTCTGCCAGAGCCGTGCTGGAGTCAGAGTACAATAGGCGTAAAAGCCTAGGATTGATTGTGACAGATGCATCCACAGATAGTCCCATATGAATCGTCAGTGTGTCAGTATATCAGACATGTGAAAGCTGGTCGGCCAATCCTTGACTTTTAGTCTTGGTGCGGTGGTCCAGTGGAAAGATGCCTGGTTGCTGATGCTATGCTGAGTTGCAGGATGACGGTTCGATCCCCCGACCGGGAGATGGTGATCAACAAATTAAACTAATGGGTGCAGCACTGTCGGCTAAGTTAGCACATGGAAATTGAAGCCGCACGTTGCCAGTGCGTCAATAAAATAAAAATACATATTCTGCCAGAGCCGTGCTGGAGTCAGAGTACAATAGGCGTAAAAGCCTAGGATTGATTGTGACAGATGCATCCACAGATAGTCCCATATGAATCGTCAGTGTGTCAGTATATCAGACATGTGAAAGCTGGTCGGCCAATCCTTGACTTTTAGTCTTGGTGCGGTGGTCCAGTGGAAAGATGCCTGGTTGCTGATGCTATGCGGAGTTGCAGAATGGTGGTTCGATCCCCCGACCGGGAGATGGTGATCAACAAATTAAACTAACGGGTGCAGCACTGTCAGCTAAGTTAGCACATGGAAATTGAAGCCGCACGTTGCCAGTGCGTCAATAAAATAAAAATACATATTCTGCCAGAGCCGTGCTGGAGTCAGAGTACAATAGGCGTAAAAGCCTAGGATTGATTGTGACAGATGCATCCACAGATAGTCCCATATGAATCGTCAGTGTGTCAGTATATCAGACATGTGAAAGCTGGTCGGCCAATCCTTGACTTTTAGTCTTGGTGCGGTGGTCCAGTGGAAAGATGCCTGGTTGCTGATGCTATGCGGAGTTGCAGGATGACGGTTCGATCCCCCGACCGGGAGATGGTGATCAACAAATTAAACTAACGGGTGCAGCACTGTCGGCTAAGTTAGCACATGGAAATTGAAGCCGCACGTTGCCAGTGCGTCAATAAAATAAAAATACATATTCTGCCAGAGCCGTGCTGGAGTCAGAGTACAATAGGCGTAAAAGCCTAGGATTGATTGTGACAGATGCATCCACAGATAGTCCCATATGAATCGTCAGTGTGTCAGTATATCAGACATGTGAAAGCTGGTCGGCCAATCCTTGACTTTTAGTCTTGGTGCGGTGGTCCAGTGGAAAGATGCCTGGTTGCTGATGCTATGCTGAGTTGCAGGATGACGGTTCGATCCCCCGACCGGGAGATGGTGATCAACAAATTAAACTAACGGGTGCATCACTGTCGGCTAAGTTAGCACATGGAAATTGAAGCCGCACGTTGCCAGTGCGTCAATAAAATAAAAATACATATTCTGCCAGAGCCGTGCTGGAGTCAGAGTACAATAGGCGTAAAAGCCTAGGATTGATTGTGACAGATGCATCCACAGATAGTCCCATATGAATCGTCAGTGTGTCAGTATATCAGACATGTGAAAGCTGGTCGGCCAATCCTTGACATTTTAGTCTTGGTGCGGTTGTCCAGTGGAAAGATGCCTGGTTGCTGATGCTATGCGGAGTTGCAGAATGGCGGTTCGATCCCCCGACCGGGAGATGGTGATCAACAAATTAAACTAACGGACGCATCACTGTCGGCTAAGTTAGCACATTGGAAATTGAAGCCGCACGTTGCCAGTGCGTCAAAAAAATAAAAATACATATACTGCAAGAGCCATGCTGGAGTCAGAGTACAATAGGCGTAAAAGCCTAGGATTGATTGTGACAGATGCATCCACAGATAGTCCCATATGAATCGTCAGTGTGTTAGTATATCAGACATGTGAAAGCTGGTCGGCCAATCCTTGACTTTTTAGTCTTGGTGCGGTGGTCCAGTGGAAAGATGCCTGGTTGCTGATGCTATGCGGAGTTGCAGAATGGCAGTTCGATCCCCCGACCGGGAGATGGTGATCAACAAGTTAAACTAACGGGTGCATCACTGTCGGCCAAGTTAGCACATGGAAATTGAAGCCGCACGTTGCCAGTGCGTCAATAAAATACATATACTGCCAGAGCCATGCTGGAGTCAGAGTACAATAGGCGTAAAAGCTTAGGATTGATTGTGACAGATGCATCCACAGATAGTCCCATATGAATCGTCAGTGTGTCAGTATATCAGACATGTGAAAGCTGGTCGGCCAATCCTTGACTTTTTAGTCTTGGTGCGGTGGTCCAGTGGAAAGATGCCTGGTTGCTGATGCTATGCGGAGTTGCAGAATGGCAGTTTGATCCCCTGACCGGGAGATGGTGATCAACAAATTAAACTAACGGGTGCATCACTGTCGGCTCAGTTAGCACATGGAAATTGAAGCCACACGTTGCCAGTGTGTCAATAAAATAAAAATACATATACTGCCAGAGCCGTGCTGGAGTCAGAGTACAATACGTCGTAAAAGCCTAGGATTGATTGTGACAGATGCATCCACAGATAGTCCCATATGAATCGGCAGTGTGTCAGTATATCAGACATGTGAAAGCTGGTCAGCCAATCCTTGACTTTTTAGTCTTGGTGCGGTGGTCCAGTGGAAAGATGCCTGGTTGCTGATGCTATGCGGAGTTGCAGAATGGCGGTTCGATCCCCCGACCGGGAGATGGTGATCAACAAATTAAACTAATGGGTGCATCACTGTCGGCTAAGGTAGCACATGGAAATTGAAGCCGCACGTTGCCAGTGCGTCAATAAAATAAAAAATACATACATACATACATACATACATATGGAGTCAGAGTACAATAGGCGTAAAAGCCTAGGATTGATTGTGACAGATGCATCCACAGATAGTCCCATTTGAATCGTCAGTGTGTCAGTATATCAGACATGTGAAAGCTGGTCGGCCAATCCTTGACATTTTAGTCTTGGTGCTGTGGTCCTGTGGAAAGATGCCTGGTTGCTGATGCTATGCGGAGTTGCAGAATGGCAGTTCGATCCCCCGACCGGGAGATGGTGATCAACAAGTTAAACTAACGGGTGCATCACTGTCGGCCAAGTTAGCACATGGAAATTGAAGCCGCACGTTGCCAGTGCGTCAAAAAAATAAAAATACATATACTGCAAGAGCCATGCTGGAGTCAGAGTACAATAGGCGTAAAAGCCTAGGATTGATTGTGACAGATGCATCCACAGATAGTCCCATATGAATCGTCAGTGTGTTAGTATATCAGACATGTGAAAGCTGGTCGGCCAATCCTTGACTTTTTATTCTTGGTGCGGTGGTCCAGTGGAAAGATGCCTGGTTGCTGATGCTATGCGGAGTTGCAGAATGGCAGTTCGATCGCCCGACCGGGAGATGGTGATCAACAAGTTAAACTAACGGGTGCATCACTGTCGGCCAAGTTAGCACATGGAAATTGAAGCCGCACGTTGCCAGTGCGTCAATAAAATACATATACTGCCAGAGCCATGCTGGAGTCAGAGTACAATAGGCGTAAAAGCCTAGGATTGATTGTGACAGATGCATCCACAGATAGTCCCATATGAATCGTCAGTGTGTCAGTATATCAGACATGTGAAAGCTGGTCAGCCAATCCTTGACTTTTTAGTCTTGGTGCGGTGGTCCAGTGGAAAGATGCCTGGTTGCTGACGCTATGCGGAGTTGCAGAATGGCAGTTTGATCCCCTGACCGGGAGATGGTGATCAACAAATTAAACTAACGGGTGCATCACTGTCGGCTAAGTTAGCACATGGAAATTGAAGCCACACGTTGCCAGTGTGTCAATAAAATAAAAATACATATACTGCCAGAGCCGTGCTGGAGTCAGAGTACAATAGGTCGTAAAAGCCTAGGATTGATTGTGACAGATGCATCCACAGATAGTCCCATATGAATCGTCAGTGTGTCAGTATATCAGACATGTGAAAGCTGGTCGGCCAATCCTTGACTTTTTAGTCTTGGTGCGGTGGTCCAGTGGAAAGATGCCTGGTTGCTGATGCTATGCGGAGTTGCAGAATGGCAGTTTGATCCCCTGACCGGGAGATGGTGATCAACAAATTAAACTAACGGGTGCATCACTGTCGGCTAAGTTAGCACATGGAAATTGAAGCCACACGTTGCCAGTGTGTCAATAAAATAAAAATACATATACTGCGAGAGCCGTGCTGGAGTCAGAGTACAATAGGCGTAAAAGCCTAGGATTGATTGTGACAGATGCATCCACAGATAGGCCCATATGAATCGTCAGTGTGTCAGTATATCGGACATGTGAAAGCTTGTCGGCCAATCCTTGACTTTTAGTCTTGGTGCGGTGGTCCAGTGGAAAGATGCCTGGTTGCTGATGCTCTGCGGAGTTGCAGAATGGCGGTTTGATCCCCTGACCGGGAGATGGTGATCAACAAATTAAAAAACCAACGGGAGCATCACTGTCGGCTAAGTTAGCACATGGAAATTGAAGCCGCACTTTGCCAGTGCGTCAGTAAAATAAAAATACATATACTGCCAGAGCCGTGCTGGAGTCAGAGTACAATAGGTCGTAAAAGCCTAGGATTGATTGTGACAGATGCATCCACAGATAGTCCCATATGAATCGTCAGTGTGTCAGTATATCAGACATGTGAAAGCTGGTCAGCCAATCCTTGACTTTTTAATCTTGGTGCGGTGGTCCAGTGGAAAGATGCCTGGTTGCTGATGCTATGCGCAGTTGCAGAATGGCAGTTCGATCCCCCGACCGGGAGATGGTGATCAACAAATTAAACTAACGGGTGCATCACTGTCGGCTAAGTTAGCACATGGAAATTGAATCCGCACGTTGAAAGTGCGTCAATAAAATAAAAAATACATACATACATACATACATATGGAGTCAGAGTACAATAGGCGTAAAAGCCTAGGATTGATTGTGACAGATGCATCCACAGATAGTCCCATATGAATCGTCAGTGTGTCAGTATATCAGACATGTGAAAGCTGGTCAGCCAATCCTTGACATTTTAGTCTTGGTGCGGTGGTCCTGTGGAAAGATGCCTGGTTGCTGATGCTATGCGCAGTTGCAGAATGGCAGTTCGATTCCCCGACCGGGAGATGGTGATCAACAAATTAAACTAACGGGTGCATCACTTTCGGCTAAGTTAGCACATGGAAATTGAAGCCGCACGTTGCCAGTGCGTCAATAAAATAAAAATACATATACTGCCAGAGCCGTGCCGGAGTCAGAGTACAATAGGCGTAAAAGCCTAGGATTGATTGTGACAGATGCATCCACAGATAGGCCCATATGAATCATCAGTGTGTCAGTATATCAGACATGTGAAAGCTGGTCGGCCAATCCTTGAATTTTAGCCTTGGTGCGGTGGTCCAGTGGAAAGATGCCTGGTCGCTGATGCTATGCGGAGTTGCAAAATGGCGGTTCGATCCGCCGACCGGGAGATGGTGATCAACAAATTAAACTAACGGGAGCATCACTGTCGGCTAAGTTAGCACATGGAAATTGAAGCTGCACGTTGCCATTGCGTCAATAAAATAAAAATTACATACATACCTACATACATATGGAGTCAGAGTACAATAGGCGTAAAAGCCTAGGATTGATTGTGACAGATGCATCCACAGATAGTCCCATATGAATCGTCAGTGTGTCAGTATATCAGACATGTGAAAGCTGGTCGGCCAATCCTTGACTTTTTAGTCTTGGTGCGGTGGTCCAGTGGAAAGATGCCTGGTTGCTGATGCTATGCGGAGTTGCAGAATGGCAGTTTGATCCCCTGACCGGGAGATGGTGATCAACAAATTAAACTAACGGGTGCATCACTGTCGGCTAAGTTAGCACATGGAAATTGAAGCCACACGTTGCCAGTGCGTCAATAAAATAAAAATACATATACTGCCAGAGCCGTGCTGGAGTCAGAGTACAATAGGTCGTAAAAGCCTAGGATTGATTGTGACAGATGCATCCACAGATAGTCCCATATGAATCGTCAGTGTGTCAGTATATCAGACATGTGAAAGCTGGTCAGCCAATCCTTGACTTTTTAGTCTTGGTGCGGTGGTCAAGTGGAAAGATGCCTGGTTGCTGATGATATGCGGAGTTGCAGAATGGCGGTTCGATCCCCCGACCGGGAGATGGTGATCAACTAATTAAACTAATGGGTGCATCACTGTTGGCTAAGTTAGCACATGGAAATTGAATCCGCACGTTGAAAGTGCGTCAATAAAATAAAAAATACATACATACATACATACATATGGAGTCAGAGTACAATAGTCGTAAAAGCCTAGGATTGATTGTGACAGATGCATCCACAGATAGTCCCATATGAATCGTCAGTGTGTCAGTATATCAGACATGTGAAAGCTGGTCGGCCATTCCTTGACATTTTAGTCTTGGTGCGGTGGTCCTGTGGAAAGATGCCTGGCTGCTGATGCTATGCGGAGTTGCAGAATGGCGGTTCGATCCCCCGACCGGGAGATGGTGATCAACAAATTAAACTAACGGGTGCATCACTGTTGGCTAATTTAGCACATGGAAATTGAAGCTGCACGTTGCCATTGCGTAAAATAAAATTAAAAATACATATACTGCCAGAGCCATGCTGGAGTCAGTGTACAATAGGCGTAAAAGCCTAGGATTGATTGTGACAGATGCATCCACAGATAGTCCCATATGAATTGTCATTGTGTCAGTATATCAGACATGTGAAAGCTGGTCGGCCAATCTTGACTTTTTAGTCTTGGTGCGGTGGTCCAGTGGAAAGATGCCTGGTTGCTGATGCTATGCGGAGTTGCAGAATGGCAGTTCGATCCCCCGACCGGGAGATGGTGATCAACTAATTAAACTAACGGGTGCATCACTGTCGGCTAAGTTAGCACATGGAAATTGAATCCGCACGTTGCCAGTGCGTCAATAAAATAAAAATACATATACTGCCAGAGCCATGCTGGAGTCAGAGTACAATAGGCGTAAAAGCCTAGGATTGATTGTGACAGATGCATCCACAGATAGTCCCATATGAATCGTCAGTGTGTCAGTATATCAGACATGTGAAAGCTGGTCGGCCAATCCTTGACTTTTTAGTCTTGGTGCGGTGGTCCAGTGGAAAGCTGCCTGGTTGCTGATGCCATGCGCAATTGCAGAATGGCAGTTCGATCCCCCGACCGGGAGATGGTGATCAACAAATTAAACTAACGGGTGCATCACATTCGGCTAAGTTAGCAGATGGAAATTGAAGCCGCACGTTGCCAGTGCGTCAATAAAATAAAAATACATATACTGCCAGAGCCGTGCCGGAGTCAGAGTACAATAGGCGTAAAAGCCTAGGATTGATTGTGACAGATGCATCCACAGATAGGCCCATATGAATCATCAGTGTGTCAGTATATCAGACATGTGAAAGCTGGTCGGCCAATCCTTGACTTTTTATTCTTGGTGCGGTGGTCCAGTGGAAAGATGCCTGGTTGCTGATGCTATGCGGAGTTGCAGAATGGCAGTTCGATCCCCCGACCGGGAGATGGTGATCAACAAGTTAAACTAACGGGTGCATCACTGTCGGCCAAGTTAGCACATGGAAATTGAAGCCGCACGTTGCCAGTGCGTCAATAAAATACATATACTGCCAGAGCCATGCTGGAGTCAGAGTACAATAGGCGTAAAAGCCTAGGATTGATTGTGACAGATGCATCCACAGATAGTCCCATATGAATCGTCAGTGTGTCAGTATATCAGACATGTGAAAGCTGGTCAGCCAATCCTTGACTTTTTAGTCTTGGTGCGGTGGTCCAGTGGAAAGATGCCTGGTTGCTGACGCTATGCGGAGTTGCAGAATGGCAGTTTGATCCCCTGACCGGGAGATGGTGATCAACAAATTAAACTAACGGGTGCATCACTGTCGGCTAAGTTAGCACATGGAAATTGAAGCCACACGTTGCCAGTGTGTCAATAAAATAAAAATACATATACTGCCAGAGCCGTGCTGGAGTCAGAGTACAATAGGTCGTAAAAGCCTAGGATTGATTGTGACAGATGCATCCACAGATAGTCCCATATGAATCGTCAGTGTGTCAGTATATCAGACATGTGAAAGCTGGTCGGCCAATCCTTGACTTTTTAGTCTTGGTGCGGTGGTCCAGTGGAAAGATGCCTGGTTGCTGATGCTATGCGGAGTTGCAGAATGGCGGTTCGATCCGCCGACCGGGAGATGGTGATCAACAAATTAAACTAACGGGAGCATCACTGTCGGCTAAGTTAGCACATGGAAATTGAAGCTGCACGTTGCCATTGCGTCAATAAAATAAAAATTACATACATACCTACATACATATGGAGTCAGAGTACAATAGGCGTAAAAGCCTAGGATTGATTGTGACAGATGCATCCACAGATAGTCCCATATGAATCGTCAGTGTGTCAGTATATCAGACATGTGAAAGCTGGTCGGCCAATCCTTGACTTTTTAGTCTTGGTGCGGTGGTCCAGTGGAAAGATGCCTGGTTGCTGATGCTATGCGGAGTTGCAGAATGGCAGTTTGATCCCCTGACCGGGAGATGGTGATCAACAAATTAAACTAACGGGTGCATCACTGTCGGCTAAGTTAGCACATGGAAATTGAAGCCACACGTTGCCAGTGCGTCAATAAAATAAAAATACATATACTGCCAGAGCCGTGCTGGAGTCAGAGTACAATAGGTCGTAAAAGCCTAGGATTGATTGTGACAGATGCATCCACAGATAGTCCCATATGAATCGTCAGTGTGTCAGTATATCAGACATGTGAAAGCTGGTCAGCCAATCCTTGACTTTTTAGTCTTGGTGCGGTGGTCAAGTGGAAAGATGCCTGGTTGCTGATGATATGCGGAGTTGCAGAATGGCGGTTCGATCCCCCGACCGGGAGATGGTGATCAACTAATTAAACTAATGGGTGCATCACTGTTGGCTAAGTTAGCACATGGAAATTGAATCCGCACGTTGAAAGTGCGTCAATAAAATAAAAAATACATACATACATACATACATATGGAGTCAGAGTACAATAGTCGTAAAAGCCTAGGATTGATTGTGACAGATGCATCCACAGATAGTCCCATATGAATCGTCAGTGTGTCAGTATATCAGACATGTGAAAGCTGGTCGGCCATTCCTTGACATTTTAGTCTTGGTGCGGTGGTCCTGTGGAAAGATGCCTGGCTGCTGATGCTATGCGGAGTTACAGAATGGCGGTTCGATCCCCCGACCGGGAGATGGTGATCAACAAATTAAACTAACGGGTGCATCACTGTTGGCTAATTTAGCACATGGAAATTGAAGCTGCACGTTGCCATTGCGTAAAATAAAATTAAAAATACATATACTGCCAGAGCCATGCTGGAGTCAGTGTACAATAGGCGTAAAAGCCTAGGATTGATTGTGACAGATGCATCCACAGATAGTCCCATATGAATTGTCATTGTGTCAGTATATCAGACATGTGAAAGCTGGTCGGCCAATCTTGACTTTTTAGTCTTGGTGCGGTGGTCCAGTGGAAAGATGCCTGGTTGCTGATGCTATGCGGAGTTGCAGAATGGCAGTTCGATCCCCCGACCGGGAGATGGTGATCAACTAATTAAACTAACGGGTGCATCACTGTCGGCTAAGTAAGCACATGGAAATTGAATCCGCACGTTGCCAGTGCGTCAATAAAATAAAAATACATATACTGCCAGAGCCATGCTGGAGTCAGAGTACAATAGGCGTAAAAGCCTAGGATTGATTGTGACAGATGCATCCACAGATAGTCCCATATGAATCGTCAGTGTGTCAGTATATCAGACATGTGAAAGCTGGTCGGCCAATCCTTGACTTTTTAGTCTTGGTGCGGTGGTCCAGTGGAAAGCTGCCTGGTTGCTGATGCCATGCGCAATTGCAGAATGGCAGTTCGATCCCCCGACCGGGAGATGGTGATCAACAAATTAAATAACGGGAGCATCACTGTCGGCTAAGTTAGCACATGGAAATTGAAGCTGCACGTTGCCAGTGCGTCAATAAAATAAAAAGTACATACATACCTACATACATATGGAGTCAGAGTACAATAGGAGTAAAAGCCTAGGATTGATTGTGACAGATGCATCCACAGATAGTCCCATATGAATCGTCAGTGTGTCAGTATATCAGACATGTGAAAGCTGGTCGGCCAATCCTTGACTTATTAGTCTTGGTGGGGTGGTCCAGTGGAAAGATGCCTGGTTGCTGATGCTATGCGGAGTTGCAGAATGGCGGTTCGATCCCCTGATTGGGAGATGGTGATCAACAAATTAAAAAACTAACTGGTGCATCACTGTCGGCTAAGTTAGCACATGGAAATTGAAGCCGCACGTTGCCAGTGCTTCAATAAAATAAAAATACATATACTGCCAGAGCCATGCTGGAGTCAGAGTACAATAGGCGTAAAAGCCTAGGATTGATTGTGACAGATGCATCCACAGATAGTCCCATATGAATCGTCAGTGTGTCAGTATATCAGACATGTGAAAGCTGGTCGGCCAATCCTTGACTTTTTAGTCTTGGTGCGGTGGTCCAGTGGAAAGCTGCCTGGTTGCTGATGCCATGCGCAATTGCAGAATGGCAGTTCGATCCCCCGACCGGGAGATGGTGATCAACAAATTAAACTAACGGGTGCATCACATTCGGCTAAGTTAGCAGATGGAAATTGAAGCCGCACGTTGCCAGTGCGTCAATAAAATAAAAATACATATACTGCCAGAGCCGTGCCGGAGTCAGAGTACAATAGGCGTAAAAGCCTAGGATTGATTGTGACAGATGCATCCACAGATAGGCCCATATGAATCATCAGTGTGTCAGTATATCAGACATGTGAAAGCTGGTCGGCCAATCCTTGAATTTTAGCCTTGGTGCGGTGGTCCAGTGGAAAGATGCCTGGTCACTGATGCTATGCGGAGTTGCAAAATGGCGGTTCGATCCGCTGACCGGGAGATGGTGATCAACAAATTAAATAACGGGAGCATCACTGTCGGCTAAGTTAGCACATGGAAATTGAAGCTGCACGTTGCCAGTGCGTCAATAAAATAAAAATTACATACATACCTACATACATATGGAGTCAGAGTACAATAGGAGTAAAAGCCTAGGATTGATTGTGACAGATGCATCCACAGATAGTCCCATATGAATCGTCAGTGTGTCAGTATATCAGACATGTGAAAGCTGGTCGGCCAATCCTTGACTTATTAGTCTTGGTGCGGTGGTCCAGTGGAAAGATGCCTGGTTGCTGATGCTATGCGGAGTTGCAGAATGGCGGTTCGATCCCCTGATTGGGAGATGGTGATCAACAAATTAAAAAACTAACTGTTGCATCACTGTCGGCTAAGTTAGCACATGGAAATTGAAGCCGCACGTTGCCAGTGCTTCAATAAAATAAAAATACATATACTGCCAGAGCCGTGCTGGAGTCAGATTACAATAGGCGTAAAAGCCTAGGATTGATTGTGACAGATGCATCCACAGATACGCCCATATGAATCGTCAGTGTGTCAGTATATCAGACATGTGAAAGCTGGTCGGCCAATCCTTGACATTTTAGTCTTGGTGCGGTGGTCCAGTGGAAAGATGCCAGGTTGCTGATGCTATGCGGAGATGCAGAATGGCAGTTCGATCCACCCGACGGGAGATGGTGATCAACAAATCAAACTAACGGGTGCATCACTGTCGGCTAATTTAGCACATGGAAATTAAAGCCGCACGTTGCCAGTGGGTCAATAAAATAAAAACACATATACTGCCAGAGCCGTGCTGGAGTCAGAGTACAATAGGCGTAAAAGCCTAGGATTGATTGTGACAGATGCATCCACAGATAGTCCCATATGAATCGTCAGTGTGTCAGTATATCAGACATGTGAAAGCTGGTCGGCCAATCCTTGACATTTTAGTCTTGGTGCGGTGGTCCAGTGGAAAGATGCCTGGTTGCTGATGCTATGCGGAGTTGCAGAATGGCAGTTCGATCCACCCGACCGGGAGATGGTGATCAACAAATCAAACTAACGGGTGCATCACTGTCGGCTAAGTCAGCACATGGAAATTAAAGCTGCACGTTACCAGTACGTCAATAAAATAAAAATACATATACTGCCAGAGCCGTGCTGGAGTCAGAGTACAATAGGCGTAAAAGCCTAGGATTGATTGTGACAGATGCATCAACAGATAGTCCCATATGAATCGTCAGTGTGTCAGTATATCAGACATGTGAAAGCTAGTCGGCCAATCCTTGACTTGTTAGTCTTGGTGCGGTGGTCCAGTGGAAAGATTCCTGGTTGCTGATGCTATGCGGAGTTGCAGAATGGCGGTTCGATCCCCCGACCGGGAGATCGTGATCAACAAATTAAAAAACTAATTGGTGCATCACTGTCGGCTAAGTTAGCACATGGAAATTGAAGGCGCACGTTGCCAGTGGGTCAATAAAATAAAAATACATACATATTGCAGAATGGCGGTTCGATACCCCGACCGCGAAATGGTGATCAACAAATTAAACTAATGGGTGCATGACTGTCGGCTAAGTTAGCACATGGAAATTGAAGCTGCACGTTGCCAGAGCGTCAATAAAATAAAAATACATATACTGCCAGAGCCGTGCTGGAGTCAGAGTACAATAGGCGTAAAAGCCTAGGATTGAATTGTGGCAGATGCATCCGCAGATAGTCCCATATGAATCCTCAGTGTGTCAGTATATCAGACATGTGAAAACTGGTCGGCCAATCCTTGACTTTTAGCCTTGGTGCGGTGGTCCAGTGGAAAGATACCTGGTCGCTGATGCTATGCGGAGTTGCAAAATGGCGGTTCGATCCGCCGACCGGGAGATGGTGATCAACAAATTAAACTAACGGGTGCATCACTGTCGGCTAAGTTAGCACATGGAAATTGAAGCTGCACGTTGCCAGTGCGTCAATAAAATAAAAATTACATACATACCTACATACATATGGAGTCAGAGTACAATAGGCGTAAAAGACTAGGATTGATTGTGACAGATGCATCCACATATAGTCACATATGAATCGTCAGTGTGTCAGTATATCAGACATGTGAAAGCTGGTCGGCCAATCCTTGACATTTTAGTCTTGGTGCGGTGGTCCAGTGGAAGGATGCCAGGTTGCTGATGCTATGCGGAGTTGCAGAATGGCAGTTCGATCCATCCGACGGGAGATGGTGATCAACAAATCAAACTAACGGGTGCCTCACTGTCGGCTAAGTTAGCACATGGAAATTAAAGCCGCACGTTGCCAGTGGGTCAATAAAATAAAAACACATATACTGCCAGAGCCGTGCTGGAGTCAGAGTACAATAGGCGTAAAAGCCAAGGATTGATTGTGACAGATGCATCCACAGATAGTCCCATATGATTCGTCAGTGTGCCAGTATATCAGACATGTGAAAGCTGGTCGGCCAAACCGTGACTTTTTAGTCTTGGTGCGGTGGTCCAGTGGAAAGATGCCTGGTGCTGATGCTATGCGGAGTTGCAGAATAGCGGTTCGATCCCCCGACCGGGAGATGGTGATCAACAAATTAAACTAACGGGTGTATCACTGTCGGCTAAGTTAGCACATGGAAATTGAAGCCGCACGTTGCCAGTGCGTCAATAAAATCAAAAATACATATACTGCCAGAGCCATGCTGGAGTCAGAGTACAATAGGCGTAAAAGCCTAGGATTGATTGTGACAGATGCATCCACAGATAGTCCCATATGAATCGGCAGTGTGTCAGTATATCAGACATGTGAAAGCTGGTCAGCCAATCCTTGACGTTTTAGTCTTGGTGCGGTGGTCCAGTGGAAAGATGCCTGGTTGCTGATGCTATGCGGAGTTGCAGAATGGCGGTTCTATCCCCCGACCGGGAGATGGTGATCAACAAATTAAACTAACGGACGCATCACTGTCGGCTAAGTTAGCACATTGGAAATTGAAGCTGCACGTTGCCAGTGCGTCAAAAAAATAAAAATACATATACTGCCAGAGCCATGCTGGAGTCACAGTACAATAGGCGTAAAAGCCTAGGATTGATTGTGACAGATGCATCCACAGATAGTCCCATATGAATCGTCAGTGTGTTAGTATATCAGACATGTGAAAGCTGGTCGGCCAATCCTTGACTTTTTAGTCTTGGTGCGGTGGTCCAGTGGAAAGATGCCTGGTTGCTGATGCTATGCGGAGTTGCAGAATGGCAGTTCGATCCCCCGACCGGGAGATGGTGATCAACAAGTTAAACTAATGGGTGCATCACTGTCGGCCAAGTTAGCACATGGAAATTGAAGCCGCACGTTGCCAGTGCGTCAATAAAATACATATACTGCCAGAGCCATGCTGGAGTCAGAGTACAATAGGCGTAAAAGCCTAGGATTGATTGTGACAGATGCATCCACAGATAGTCCCATATGAATCGTCAGTGTGTCAGTATATCAGACATGTGAAAGCTGGTCGGCCAATCCTTGACTTTTTAGTCTTGGTGCGGTGGTCCAGTGGAAAGATGCCTGGTTGCTGATGCTATGCGGAGTTGCAGAATGGCAGTTTGATCCCCTGAACGGGAGATGGTGATCAACAAATTAAACTAACGGGTGCATCACTGTCGGCTAAGTTAGCACACGGAAATTGAAGCCACACGTTGCCAGTGTGTCAATAAAATAAAAATACATATACTGCGAGAGCCGTGCTGGAGTCAGAGTACAATAGGCGTAAAAGCCTAGGATTGATTGTGACAGATGCATCCACAGATAGGCCCATATGAATCGTCAGTGTGTCAGTATATCGGACATGTGAAAGCTGGTCGGCCAATCCTTGACTTTTAGTCTTGGTGCGGTGGTCCTGTGGAAAGATGCCTGGCTGCTGATGCTATGCGCAGTTGCAGAATGGCAGTTCGATTCCCCGACCGGGAGAAGGTGATCAACAAATTAAACTAACGGGTGCATCACTTTCGGCTAAGTTAGCACATGGAAATTGAAGCCGCACGTTGCCAGTGCGTCAATAAAATAAAAATACATATACTGCCAGAGCCGTGCCGGAGTCAGAGTACAATAGGCGTAAAAGCCTAGGATTGATTGTGACAGATGCATCCACAGATAGGCCCATATGAATCATCAGTGTGTCAGTATATCAGACATGTGAAAGCTGGTCGGCCAATCCTTGAATTTTAGCCTTGGTGCGGTGGTCCAGTGGAAAGATGCCTGGTCGCTGATGCTATGCGGAGTTGCAAAATAGCGGTTCGATCCGCCGACCGGGAGATGGTGATCAACAAATTAAACTAACGGGAGCATCACTGTCGGCTAAGTTAGCACATGGAAATTGAAGCTGCACATTGCCATTGCGTCAATAAAATAAAAATTACATACATACCTACATACATATGGAGTCAGAGTACAATAGGCGTAAAAGCCTAGGATTGATTGTGACAGATGCATCCACAGATAGTCCCATATGAATCGTCAGTGTGTCAGTATATCAGACATGTGAAAGCTGGTCGGCCAATCCTTGACATTTTAGTCTTGGTGCGGTGGTCCAGTGGAAAGATGCCTGGTTGCTGATGCTATGCGGAGTTGCAGAATAGCAGTTCGATCCCCCGACCGGGAGATGGTGATCAACAAATTAAACTAACGGGTGTATCACAGTCGGCTAAGTTAGCACATGGAAATTGAAGCCGCACGTTGCCAGTGCGTCAATAAAATAAAAAATACATATACTGCCAGAGCCGTGCTGGAGTCAGAGTACAATAGGCGTAAAAGCCTAGGATTGAATTGTGGCAGATGCATCCGCAGATAGTCCCATATGAATCCTCAGTGTGTCAGTATATCAGACATGTGAAAACTGGTCGGCCAATCCTTGACTTTTAGCCTTGGTGCGGTGGTCCAGTGGAAAGATACCTGGTCGCTGATGCTATGCGGAGTTGCAAAATGGCGGTTCGATCCGCCGACCGGGAGATGGTGATCAACAAATTAAACTAACGGGTGCATCACTGTCGGCTAAGTTAGCACATGGAAATTGAAGCTGCACGTTGCCAGTGCGTCAATAAAATAAAAATTACATACATACCTACATACATATGGAGTCAGAGTACAATAGGCGTAAAAGCCTAGGATTGATTGTGACAGATGCATCCACATATAGTCACATATGAATCGTCAGTGTGTCAGTATATCAGACATGTGAAAGCTGGTCGGCCAATCCTTGACATTTTAGTCTTGGTGCGGTGGTCCAGTGGAAGGATGCCAGGTTGCTGATGCTATGCGGAGTTGCAGAATGGCAGTTCGATCCACCCGACGGGAGATGGTGATCAACAAATCAAACTAACGGGTGCCTCACTGTCGGCTAAGTTAGCACATGGAAATTAAAGCCGCACGTTGCCAGTGGGTCAATAAAATAAAAACACATATACTGCCAGAGCCGTGCTGGAGTCAGAGTACAATAGGCGTAAAAGCCAAGGATTGATTGTGACAGATGCATCCACAGATAGTCCCATATGATTCGTCAGTGTGCCAGTATATCAGACATGTGAAAGCTGGTCGGCCAAACCGTGACTTTTTAGTCTTGGTGCGGTGGTCCAGTGGAAAGATGCCTGGTGCTGATGCTATGCGGAGTTGCAGAATAGCGGTTCGATCCCCCGACCGGGAGATGGTGATAAACAAATTAAACTAACGGGTGTATCACTGTCGGCTAAGTTAGCACATGGAAATTGAAGCCGCACGTTGCCAGTGCGTCAATAAAATCAAAAATACATAAACTGCCAGAGCCATGCTGGAGTCAGAGCACAATAGGCGTAAAAGCCTAGGATTGATTGTGACAGATGCATCCACAGATAGTCCCATATGAATCGTCAGTGTGTCAGTATATCATACATGTGAAAGCTGGTCGGCCAATCCTTGACATTTTAGTCTTGGTGCGGTGGTCCAGTGGAAAGATGCCTGGTTGCTGATGCTATGCGGAGTTGCAGAATGGCAGTTCGATCCACCCGACCGGGAGATGGTGATCAACAAATCAAACTAACGGGTGCATCACTGTCGGCTAAGTCAGCACATGGAAATTAAAGCTGCACGTTACCAGTGCGTCAATAAAATAAAAATACATATACTGCCAGAGCCGTGCTGGAGTCAGAGTACAATAGGCGTAAAAGCCTAGGATTGATTGTGACAGATGCATCAACAGATAGTCCCATATGAATCGTCAGTGTGTCAGTATATCAGACATGTGAAAGCTAGTCGGCCAATCCTTGACTTGTTAGTCTTGGTGCGGTGGTCCAGTGGAAAGATTCCTGGTTGCTGATGCTATGCGGAGTTGCAGAATGGCGGTTCGATCCCCCGACCGGGAGATCGTGATCAACAAATTAAAAAACTAATTGGTGCATCACTGTCGGCTAAGTTAGCACATGGAAATTGAAGGCGCACGTTGCCAGTGGGTCAATAAAATAAAAATACATACATATTGCAGAATGGCGGTTCGATACCCCGACCGCGAAATGGTGATCAACAAATTAAACTAATGGGTGCATGACTGTCGGCTAAGTTAGCACATGGAAATTGAAGCTCCACGTTGCCAGAGCGTCAATAAAATAAAAATACATATACTGCCAGAGCCGTGCTGGAGTCAGAGTACAATAGGCGTAAAAGCCTAGGATTGAATTGTGGCAGATGCATCCGCAGATAGTCCCATATGAATCCTCAGTGTGTCAGTATATCAGACATGTGAAAACTGGTCGGCCAATCCTTGACTTTTAGCCTTGGTGCGGTGGTCCAGTGGAAAGATACCTGGTCGCTGATGCTATGCGGAGTTGCAAAATGGCGGTTCGATCCGCCGACCGGGAGATGGTGATCAACAAATTAAACTAACGGGTGCATCACTGTCGGCTAAGTTAGCACATGGAAATTGAAGCTGCACGTTGCCAGTGCGTCAATAAAATAAAAATTACATACATACCTACATACATATGGAGTCAGAGTACAATAGGCGTAAAAGCCTAGGATTGATTGTGACAGATGCATCCACATATAGTCACATATGAATCGTCAGTGTGTCAGTATATCAGACATGTGAAAGCTGGTCGGCCAATCCTTGACATTTTAGTCTTGGTGCGGTGGTCCAGTGGAAGGATGCTAGGTTGCTGATGCTATGCGGAGTTGCAGAATGGCAGTTCGATCCACCCGACGGGAGATGGTGATCAACAAATCAAACTAACGGGTGCCTCACTGTCGGCTAAGTTAGCACATGGAAATTAAAGCCGCACGTTGCCAGTGGGTCAATAAAATAAAAACACATATACTGCCAGAGCCGTGCTGGAGTCAGAGTACAATAGGCGTAAAAGCCAAGGATTGATTGTGACAGATGCATCCACAGATAGTCCCATATGATTCGTCAGTGTGCCAGTATATCAGACATGTGAAAGCTGGTCGGCCAAACCGTGACTTTTTAGTCTTGGTGCGGTGGTCCAGTGGAAAGATGCCTGGTGCTGATGCTATGCGGAGTTGCAGAATAGCGGTTCGATCCCCCGACCGGGAGATGGTGATCAACAAATTAAACTAACGGGTGTATCACTGTCGGCTAAGTTAGCACATGGAAATTGAAGCCGCACGTTGCCAGTGCGTCAATAAAATCAAAAATACATATACTGCCAGAGCCATGCTGGAGTCAGAGCACAATAGGCGTAAAAGCCTAGGATTGATTGTGACAGATGCATCCACAGATAGTCCCATATGAATCGTCAGTGTGTCAGTATATCAGACATGTGAAAGCTGGTCGTCCAATCCTTGACATTTTAGTCTTGGTGCGGTGGTCCAGTGGAAAGATGCCTGGTTGCTGATGCTATGCGGAGATGCAGAATGGCAGTTCGATCCACCCGACCGGGAGATGGTGATCAACAAATCAAACTAACGGGTGCATGACTGTCGGCTAAGTTAGCACATGGAAATTGAAGCTGCACGTTGCCAGAGCGTCAATAAAATAAAAATACATATACTGCCAGAGCCGTGCTGGAGTCAGAGTACAATAGGCGTAAAAGCCTAGGATTGAATTGTGGCAGATGCATCCGCAGATAGTCCCATATGAATCCTCAGTGTGTCAGTATATCAGACATGTGAAAACTGGTCGGCCAATCCTTGACTTTTAGTCTTGGTGCAGTGGTCCAGTGGAACGAGGCCTGGTTGCTGATGCTATGCGGAGTTGCAGAATGGCGGTTTGATCCCCCGACCAGGAAATGGTGATCAACAAATTAAACTAATGGGTGCATGACTGTCGGCTAAGTTAGCACATGGAAATTGAAGCTGCACGTTGCCAGAGCGTCAATAAAATAAAAATACATATACTGCCAGAGCCGTGCTGGAGTCAGAGTACAATAGGCGTAAAAGCCTAGGATTGAATTGTGGCAGATGCATCCGCAGATAGTCCCATATGAATCCTCAGTGTGTCAGTATATCAGACATGTGAAAACTGGTCGGCAAATCCTTGACTTTTAGTCTTGGTGCAGTGGTCCAGTGGAAAGAGGCCTCGTTGCTGATGCTATGCGGAGTTGCAGAATGGCGGTTTGATCCCCCGACCAGGAAATGGTGATCAACAAATTAAACTAATGGGTGCATGACTGTCGGCTAAGTTAGCACATGGAAATTGAAGCTGCACGTTGCCAGAGCGTCAATAAAATAAAAATACATATACTGCCAGAGCCGTGCTGGAGTCAGAGTACAATAGGCGTAAAAGCCTAGGATTGAATTGTGGCAGATGCATCCGCAGATAGTCCCATATGAATCCTCAGTGTGTCAGTATATCAGACATGTGAAAACTGGTCGGCCAATCCTTGACTTTTAGTCTTGTTGCAGTGGTCCAGTGGAAAGAGGCCTGGTTGCTGATGCTATGCGGAGTTGCAGAATGGCGGTTTGATCCCCCGACCAGGAAATGGTGATCAACAAATTAAACTAATGGGTGCATGACTGTCGGCTAAGTTAGCACATGGAATTTGAAGCCACACGTTGCCAGTGCATCAATAAAATAAAAAAACATATACTGCCAGAGCCGTGCTGGAGTCAGAGTACAATAGGCGTAAATGCCTAGGATTGATTGTGACAGATGCATCCACAGATAGTCCCATATGAATCGTCAGTGTGTCAGTATATCAGACATGTGAAAACTGGTCGGCCAAACCTTGACTTTTTAGTCTTGGTGCGGTGGTCCAGTGGAAAGATGCCTGGTTGCTGATGCTATGCGGAGTTGCAGGATGACGGTTCGATCCCCCGACCGGGAGATGGTGATCAACAAATTAAACTAACGGGTGCAGCACTGTCGGCTAAGTTAGCACATGGAAATTGAAGCTGCACGTGCCAGTGCGTCAATAAAATAAAAATACATATACTGCCAGAGCGTGCTGGAGTCAGAGTACAATAGGCGTAAAAGCCTAGGATTGATTGTGACAGATGCATCCACAGATAGTCCCATATGAATCGTCAGTGTGTCAGTATATCAGACATGTGAAAACTGGTCGGCCAAACCTTGACTTTTTAGTCGTGGTGCGGTGGTCCAGTGGAAAGATGCCTGGTTGCTGATGCTAAACGGAGTTGCAGGATGACGGTTCGATCCCCCGACCGGGAGATGGTGATCAACAAATTAAACTAATGGGTGCAGCACTGTCGGCTAAGTTAGCACATGGAAATTGAAGCCGCACGTTGCCAGTGCGTCAATAAAATAAAAATACATATACTGCCAGAGCCGTGCTGGAGTCAGAGTACAATAGGCGTAAAAGCCTAGGATTGATTGTGACAGATGCATCCACAGATAGTCCCATATGAATCGTCAGTGTGTCAGTATATCAGACATGTGAAAACTGGTCGGCCAAACCTTGACTTTTTAGTCTTGGTGCGGTGGTCCAGTGGAAAGATGCCTGGTTGCTGATGCTATGCGGAGTTGCAGGATGACGGTTCGATCCCCCGACCGGGAGATGGTGATCAACAAATTAAACTAACGGGTGCAGCACTGTCGGCTAAGTTAGCACATGGAAATTGAAGCCACACGTTGCCAGTGCGTCAATAAAATAAAAATACATATACTGCCAGAGCCGTGCTGGAGTCAGAGTACAATAGGCGTAAAAGCCTAGGATTGATTGTGACAGATGCATCCACAGATAGTCCCATATGAATCGTCAGTGTGTCAGTATATCAGACATGTGAAAACTGGTCGGCCAAACCTTGACTTTTTAGTCTTGGTGCGGTGGTCCAGTGGAAAGATGCCTGGTTGCTGATGCTAAGCGGAGTTGCAGGATGACGGTTCGATCCCCCGACCGGGAGATGGTGATCAACAAATTAAACTAATGGGTGCAGCACTGTCGGCTAAGTTAGCACATGGAAATTGAAGCCGCACGTTGCCAGTGCGTCAATAAAATAAAAAATACATATACTGCCAGAGCCATGCTGGAGTCAGAGTACAATAGGCGTAAAAGCCTAGGATTGATTGTGACAGATGCATCCACAGATAGTCCCATATGAATCGTCAGTGTGTCAGTATATCAGACATGTGAAAGCTGGTCGGCCAATCCTTGACATTTTAGTCTTGGTGCGGTGGTCCAGTGGAAAGATGGCTGGTTGCTGATGCTATGCGGAGTTGCAGAATGGCAGTTCGATCCACCCGACCGGGAGATGGTGATCAGCAAATCAAACTAACGGGTGCATCACTGTCGGCTAAGTCAGCACATGGAAATTAAAGCTGCACGTTGCCAGTGCGTCAATAAAATAAAAATACATATACTGCCAGAGCCGTGCTGGAGTCAGAGTACAATAGGCGTAAAAGCCTAGGATTGATTGTGACAGATGCATCAACAGATAGTCCCATATGAATCGTCAGTGTGTCAGTATATCAGACATGTGAAAGCTAGTCGGCCAATCCTTGACTTGTTAGTCTTGGTGCGGTGGTCCAGTGGAAAGGTGCCTGGTTGCTGATGCTATGCGGAGTTGCAGGATGACGGTTCGATCCCCCGACCGGGAGATGGTGATCAACAAATTAAACTAACGGGTGCAGCACTGTCGGCTAAGTTAGCACATGGAAATTGAAGCCGCACGTTGCCAGTGCGTCAATAAAATAAAAATACATATACTGCCAGAGCCGTGCTGGAGTCAGAGTACAATAGGCGTAAAAGCCTAGGATTGATTGTGACAGATGCATCCACAGATAGTCCCATATGAATCGTCAGTGTGTCAGTATATCAGACATGTGAAAACTGGTCGGCCAAACCTTGACTTTTTAGTCTTGGTGCGGTGGTCCAGTGGAAAGATGCCTGGTTGCTGATGCTATGCGGAGTTGCAGGATGACGGTTCGATCCCCCGACCGGGAGATGGTGATCAACAAATTAAACTAACGGGTGCAGCACTGTCGGCTAAGTTAGCACATGGAAATTGAAGCCGCACGTTGCCAGTGCGTCTATAAAATAAAAATACATATACTGCCAGAGCCGTGCTGGAGTCAGAGTACAATAGGCGTAAAAGCCTAGGATTGATTGTGACAGATGCATCCACAGATAGTCCCATATGAATCGTCAGTGTGTCAGTATATCAGACATGTGAAAACTGGTCGGCCAAACCTTGACTTTTTAGTCTTGGTGCGGTGGTCCAGTGGAAAGATGCCTGGTTGCTGATGCTATGCGGAGTTGCAGGATGACGGTTCGATCCCCCGACCGGGAGATGGTGATCAACAAATTAAACTAACGGGTGCAGCACTGTCGGCTAAGTTAGCACATGGAAATTGAAGCAGCACGTTGCCAGTGCGTCAATAAAATAAAAATACATATACTGCCAGAGCCGTGCTGGAGTCAGAGTACAATAGGCGTAAAAGCCTAGGATTGATTGTGACAGATGCATCCACAGATAGTCCCATATGAATCGTCAGTGTGTCAGTATATCAGACATGTGAAAACTGGTCGGCCAAACCTTGACATTTTAGTCTTGGTGCGGTGGTCCAGTGGAAAGATGCCTGGTTGCTGATGCTATGCGGAGTTGCAGGATGACGGTTCGATCCCCCGACCGGGAGATGGTGATCAACAAATTAAACTAACGGGTGCAGCACTGTCGGCTAAGTTAGCACATGGAAATTGAAGCCGCACGTTGCCAGTGCGTCAATAAAATAAAAATACATATACTGCCAGAGCCGTGCTGGAGTCAGAGTACAATAGGCGTAAAAGCCTAGGATTGATTGTGACAGATGCATCCACAGATAGTCCCATATGAATCGTCAGTGTGTCAGTATATCAGACATGTGAAAACTGGTCGGCCAAACCTTGACTTTTTAGTCTTGGTGCGGTGGTCCGGTGGAAAGATGCCTGGTTGCTGATGCTATGCGGAGTTGCAGGATGACGGTTTGATCCCCCGACCGGGAGATGGTGATCAACAAATTAAACTAACGGGTGCAGCACTGTCGGCTAAGTTAGCACATGGAAATTGAAGCCGCACGTTGCCAGTGCGTCAATAAAATAAAAATACATATACTGCCAGAGCCATGCTGGAGTCAGAGTACAATAGGCGTAAAAGCCTAGGATTGATTGTGACAGATGCATCCACAGATAGTCCCATATGAATCGTCAGTGTGTCAGTATATCAGACATGTGAAAACTGGTCGGCCAAACCTTGACTTTTTAGTCATGGTGCGGTGGTCCAGTGGAAAGATGCCTGGTTGCTGATGCTATGCGGAGTTGCAGGATGACGGTTCGATCCCCCGACCGGGAGATGGTGATCAACAAATTAAACTAATGGGTGCAGCACTGTCGGCTAAGTTAGCACATGGAAATTGAAGCCGCACGTTGCCAGTGCATCAATAAAATAAAAATACATATACTGCCAGAGCCGTGATGGAGTCAGAGTACAATAGGCGTAAAAGCCTAGGATTGATTGTGACAGATGCATCCACAGATAGTTCCATATGAATCGTCAGTGTGTCAGTATATCAGACATGTGAAAGCTAGTCGGCCAATCCTTGACTTGTTAGTCTTGGTGCGGTGGTCCAGTGGAAAGGTGCCTGGTTGCTGATGCTATGCGGAGTTGCAGGATGACGGTTCGATCCCCCGACCGGGAGATGGTGATCAACAAATTAAACTAACGGGTGCAGCACTGTCGGCTAAGTTAGCACATGGAAATTGAAGCCGCACGTTGCCAGTGCGTCAATAAAATAAAAATACATATACTGCCAGAGCCGTGCTGGAGTCAGAGTACAATAGGCGTAAAAGCCTAGGATTGATTGTGACAGATGCATCCACAGATAGTCCCATATGAATCGTCAGTGTGTCAGTATATCAGACATGTGAAAACTGGTCGGCCAAACCTTGACTTTTTAGTCTTGGTGCGGTGGTCCAGTGGAAAGATGCCTGGTTGCTGATGCTATGCGGAGTTGCAGGATGACGGTTCGATCCCCCGACCGGGAGATGGTGATCAACAAATTAAACTAACGGGTGCAGCACTGTCGGCTAAGTTAGCACATGGAAATTAAAGCCGCACGTTGCCAGTGCGTCAATAAAATAAAAATACATATACTGCCAGAGCCGTGCTGGAGTCAGAGTACAATAGGCGTAAAAGCCTAGGATTGATTGTGACAGATGCATCCACAGATAGTCCCATATGAATCGTCAGTGTGTCAGTATATCAGACATGTGAAAACTGGTCGGCCAAACCTTGACATTTTAGTCTTGGTGCGGTGGTCCAGTGGAAAGATGCCTGTTGGCTGATGCTATGTGGAGTTGCAGGATGACGGTTCGATCCCCCGACCGGGAGATGGTGATCAACAAATTAAACTAACGGGTGCAGCACTGTCGGCTAAGTTAGCACATGGAAATTGAAGCCGCACATTGCCAGTGCGTCAATAAAATAAAAATACATATACTGCCAGAGCCGTGCTGGAGTCAGAGTACAATAGGCGTAAAAGCCTAGGATTGATTGTGACAGATGCATCCACAGATAGTCCCATATGAATCGTCAGTGTGTCAGTATATCAGACATGTGAAAGCTAGTCGGCCAATCCTTGACTTGTTAGTCTTGGTGCGGTGGTCCAGTGGAAAGGTGCCTGGTTGCTGATGCTATGCGGAGTTGCAGGATGACGGTTCGATCCCCCGACCGGGAGATGGTGATCAACAAATTAAACTAACGGGTGCAGCACTGTCGGCTAAGTTAGCACATGGAAATTGAAGCCGCACGTTGCCAGTGCGTCAATAAAATAAAAATACATATACTGCCATAGCCGTGCTGGAGTCAGAGTACAATAGGCGTAAAAGCCTAGGATTGATTGTGACAGATGCATCCACAGATAGTCCCATATGAATCGTCAGTGTGTCAGTATATCAGACATGTGAAAACTGGTCGGCCAAACCTTGACTTTTTAGTCTTGGTGCGGTGGTCCAGTAGAAAGATGCCTGGTTGCTGATGCTATGCGGAGTTGCAGGATGACGGTTTGATCCCCCGACCGGGAGATGGTGATCAACAAATTAAACTAACTGGTGCAGCACTGTCGGCTAAGTTAGCACATGGAAATTGAAGCCGCACGTTGCCAGTGCGTCAATAAAATAAAAATACATATACTGCCAGAGCCGTGCTGGAGTCAGAGTACAATAGGCGTAAAAGCCTAGGATTGATTGTGACAGATGCATCCACAGATAGTCCCATATGAATCGTCAGTTTGTCAGTATATCAGACATGTGAAAACTGGTCGGCCAAACCTTGACTTTTTAGTCATGGTGCGGTGGTCCAGTGGAAAGATGCCTGGTTGCTGATGCTATGCGGAGTTGCAGGATGACGGTTCGATCCCCCGACCGGGAGATGGTGATCAACAAATTAAACTAACGGGTGCAGCACTGTCGGCTAAGTTAGCACATGGAAATTGAAGCCGCACGTTGCCAGTGCGTCAATAAAATAAAAATACATATACTGCCAGAGCCGTGCTGGAGTCAGAGTACAATAGGCGTAAAAGCCTAGGATTGATTGTGACAGATGCATCCACAGATAGTCCCATATGAATCGTCAGTGTGTCAGTATATCAGACATGTGAAAGCTAGTCGGCCAATCCTTGACTTGTTAGTCTTGGTGCGGTGGTCCAGTGGAAAGGTGCCTGGTTGCTGATGCTATGCGGAGTTGCAGGATGACGGTTCGATCCCCCGACCGGGAGATGGTGATCAACAAATTAAACTAACGGGTGCAGCACTGTCGGCTAAGTTAGCACATGGAAATTGAAGCCGCACGTTGCCAGTGCGTCAATAAAATAAAAATACATTTACTGCCAGAGCCGTGCTGGAGTCAGAGTACAATAGGCGTAAAAGCCTAGGATTGATTGTGACAGATGCATCCACAGATAGTCCCATATGAATCGTCAGTGTGTCAGTATATCAGACATGTGAAAGCTAGTCGGCCAATCCTTGACTTGTTAGTCTTGGTGCGGTGGTCCAGTGGAAAGGTGCCTGGTTGCTGATGCTATGCGGAGTTGCAGGATGATGGTTCGATCCCCCGACCGGGAGATGGTGATCAACAAATTAAACTAACGGGTGCAGCACTGTCGGCTAAGTTAGCACATGGAAATTGAAGCCGCACGTTGCCAGTGCGTCAATAAAATAAAAATACATATACTGCCAGAGCCGTGCTGGAGTCAGAGTACAATAGGCGTAAAAGCCTAGGATTGATTGTGACAGATGCATCCACAGATAGTCCCATATGAATCGTCAGTGTGTCAGTATATCAGACATGTGCAAACTGGTCGGCCAAACCTTGACTTTTTAGTCTTGGTGCGGTGGTCCAGTGGAAAGATGCCTGGTTGCTGATGCTATGCGGAGTTGCCGGATGACGGTTTGATCCCCCGACCGGGAGATGGTGATCAACAAATTAAACTAACGGGTGCAGCACTGTCGGCTAAGTTAGCACATGGAAATTGAAGCCGCACGTTGCCAGTGTGTCAATAAAATAAAAATACATATACTGCCAGAGCCGTGCTGGAGTCAGAGTACAATAGGCGTAAAAGCCTAGGATTGATTGTGACAGATGCATCCACAGATAGTCCCTTATGAATCGTCAGTGTGTCAGTATATCAGACATGTGAAAACTGGTCGGCCAAACCTTGACTTTTTAGTCTTGGTGCGGTGGTCCAGTGGAAAGATGCCTGCTTGCTGATGCTATGCGGAGTTGCAGGATGACAGTTCGATCCCCCGACCGGGAGATGGTGATCAACAAATTAAACTAACGGGTGCAGCACTGTCGGCTAAGTTAGCACATGGAAATTGAAGCCGCACGTTGCCAGTGCGTCAATAAAATAAAAATACATATACTGCCAGAGCCGTGCAGGAGTCAGAGTACAATAGGCGTAAAAGCCTAGGATTGATTGTGACAGATGCATCCACAGATAGTCCCATATGAATCGTCAGTGTGTCAGTATATCAGACATGTGAAAACTGGTCGGCCAAACCTTGACTTTTTAGTCTTGGTGCGGTGGTCCAGTGGAAAGATGCCTGGTTGCTGATGCTATGCGGAGTTGCAGGATGACGGTTCGATCCCCCGACCGGGAGATGGTGATCAACAAATTAAACTAACGGGTGCAGCACTGTCGGCTAAGTTAGCACATGGAAATTGAAGCCGCACGTTGCCAGTGCGTCAATAAAATAAAAATACATATACTGCCAGAGCCGTGCTGGAGTCAGAGTACAATAGGCGTAAAAGCCTAGGATTGATTGTGACAGATGCATCCACAGATAGTCCCATATGAATCGTCAGTGTGTCAGTATATCAGACATGTGGAAACTGGTCGGCCAAACCTTGACTTTTTAGTCTTGGTGCGGTGGTCCAGTGGAAAGATGCCTGGTTGCTGATGCTATGCGGAGTTGCAGGATGACGGTTCGATCCCCCGACCGGGAGATGGTGATCAACAAATTAAACTAACGGGTGCAGCACTGTCGGCTAAGTTAGCACATGGAAATTGAAGCCGCACGTTGCCAGTGCGTCAATAAAATAAAAATACATATACTGCCAGAGCCGTGCTGGAGTCAGAGTACAATAGGCGTAAAAGCCTAGGATTGATTGTGACAGATGCATCCACAGATAGTCCCATATGAATCGTCAGTGTGTCAGTATATCAGACATGTGAAAACTGGTCGGCCAAACCTTGACTTTTTAGTCTTGGTGCGGTGGTCCAGTGGAAAGATGCCTGGTTGCTGATGCTATGCGGAGTTGCAGAATGGCGGTTCGATACCCCGACCGGGAGATGGTGATCAACAAATTAAACTAATGGGTGCAGCACTGTCGGCTAAGTTAGCACATGGAAATTGAAGCCGCACGTTGCCAGTGCGTCAATAAAATAAAAATACTTACATACATATGGAGTCAGAGTACAATAGGCGTAAAAGCCTAGGATTGATTGTGACAGATGCATCCACAGATAGTCCCATTTGAATCGTCACTGTGTCAGTATATCAGACATGTGAAAGCTGGTCGGCCACCCTTGACTTTTAGTCTTGGTGCGGTGGTCCAGTGGAAAGATGCCTGGTTGCTGGTGCTATGCGGAGTTGCAGAATGGCGGTTCGATCCCCCGACCGGGAGATTGTGATCAACAAATTAAACTAACGGGTGCATCATTGTTGGCTAAGTTAGCATATGGAAATTGAAGCCGCACGTTGCCAGTGCGTCAATAAAATAAAAAATACATATACTGCCAGAGCCATGCTGGAGTCAGAGTACAATAGGCGTAAAAGCCTAGGATTGATTGTGACAGATGCATCCACAGATAGTCCCATATGAATCGTCAGTGTGTCAGTATATCAGACATGTGAAAGCTGGTCGGCCAATCCTTGACATTTTAGTCTTGGTGCGGTGGTCCAGTGGAAAGATGCCTGGTTGCTGATGCTATGCGGAGTTGCAGAATGGCAGTTCGATCCACCCGACCGGGAGATGGTGATCAGCAAATCAAACTAACGGGTGCATCATTGTCGGCTAAGTCAGCACATGGAAATTAAAGCTGCATGTTGCCAGTGCGTCAATAAAATAAAAATACATATACTGCCAGAGCCGTGCTGGAGTCAGAGTACAATAGTCGTAAAAGCCTAGGATTGATTGTGACAGATGCATCAACAGATAGTCCCATATGAATCGTCAGTGTGTCAGTATATCAGACATGTGAAAGCTAGTCGGCCAATCCCTGACTTGTTAGTCTTGGTGCGGTGGTCCAGTGGAAAGATGCCTGGTTGCTGATGCTATGCGGAGTTGCAGAATGGCAGTTCGATCCACCCGACCGGGAGATGGTGATCAGCAAATCAAACTAACGGGTGCATCACTGTCGGCTAAGTCAGCACATGGAAATTAAAGCTGCACGTTGCCAGTGGGTCAATAAAATAAAAATACATACATATTGCAGAATGGTGGTTCGATACCCCGACCGGGAAATGGTGATCAACAAATTAAACTAATGGGTGCATGACTGTCGGCTAAGTTAGCACATGGAAATTGAAGCTGCACGTTGCCAGAGCGTCAATAAAATACAAATACATATACTGCCAGAGCCGTGCTGGAGTCAGAGTACAATAGGCGTAAAAGCCTAGGATTGAATTGTGGCAGATGCATCCGCAGATAGGCCCATATGAATCGCCAGTGTGTCAGTATATCAGACATGTGAAAACTGGTCGGACAATCCTTGACTTTTAGTCTTGGTGCAGTGGTCCAGTGGAAAGAGGCCTGGTTGC
Organism: Chaetoderma sp. LZ-2023a; assembly: GCA_034401795.1. NCBI lineage: Eukaryota > Metazoa > Mollusca > Caudofoveata > Chaetodermatida > Chaetodermatidae > Chaetoderma > Chaetoderma sp. LZ-2023a. The sequence continues at coordinate 54,662 of JAVVLW010000023.1, forward strand.
TGATGCTATGCGGAGTTGCAGAATGGCGGTTCGATCCCCCGACCAGGAAATGGTGATCAACAAATTAAACTAAAGGGTGCATGACTGTCGGCTAAGTTAGCACATGGAAATTGATGCCGCATGTTGCCAGTGCGTCAATAAAATAAAAATACATATACTGCCAGAGCCGTGCTGGAGTCAGAGTACAATAGGCGTAAAAGCCTAGGATTGAATTGTGGCAGATGCATCCGCAGATAGTCCCATATGAATCGTCAGTGTGTCAGACATGTGAAAACTGGTCGGCCAATCCTTGACTTTTAGTCTTGGTGCGGTGGTCCAGTGGAAAGATGCCTGGTTGCTGATGCTATGCGGAGTTGCAGAATGGTGGTTCGATCCCACGACCGGGAGATTGTGATCAACAAATTAAACTAATGGGTGCATGACTGTCGGCTAAGTTAGCACATGGAAATTGAAGCCACACGTTGCCAGTGCATCAATAAAATAAAAATACATATACTGCCAGAGCCGTGCTGGAGTCAGAGTGCAATAGGCGTAAAAAGCCTAGGATTGAATTGTGGCAGGTGCATCCACAGATAGTCCCATATGAATCGTCAGTGTGTCAGTATATCAGACATGTGAAAGCTGGTCGGCCAATCCTTGACTTTTGTCTTGGTGCGGAGGTCCAGTGGAAAGATGCCTGATTGCTGATGCTATGCGGAGTTGCAGAATGGCGGTTCGATTCCCCGACCGGGAGATGGTGATCAACAAATTAAACTAATGGGCGCATGACTGTCGGCTAAGTTAGCACATGGAAATTGAAGCCGCACTGTGCCAGTGCGTCAATAAAATAAAAATACATATACTGCCATAGCCATGCTGGAGTCAGAGTACAATAGGCATAAAAGCCTAGGATTGAATTGTGGCAGATGCATCCGCAGATAGTCCAATATGAATCGTCAGTGTGTCAGACATGTGAAAACTGGTCGGCCAATCGTTGACTTTTAGTCTTGGTGCGGTGGTCCAGTGGAAAGAGGCCTGGTTGCTGATGCTATGCGGAGTTGCAGAATGGCGGTTTGATCCCCCGACCAGGAAATGGTGATCAACAAATTAAACTAATGGGTGCATGACTGTCGGCTAAGTTAGCACATGGAAATTGAAGCGCATGTTGCCAGTGCGTCAATAAAATAAAAATACATATACTGCCAGAGCCGTGCTGGAGCCAGAGTACAATAGGCGTAAAAGCCTAGGATTGAATTGTGGCAGATGCATCCGCAGATAGGCCCATATGAATCGCCAGTGTGTCAGTATATCAGACATGTGAAAACTGGTCGGCCAATCCTTGACTTTTGTCTTGGTGCGGTGGTCCAGTGGAAAGATGCCTGATTGCTGATGCTATGCGGAGTTGCAGAATGGCGGTTCGATCCCCCGACCGGGAGATGGTGATCAACAAATTAAACTAATGGGCGCATGACTGTCGGCTAAGTTAGCACATGGAAATTGAAGCCGCACTTTTCCAGTGCGTCCATAAAATAAAAATACATATACTGCCAGAGCCGTGCTGGATTCAGAGTACAATAGGCGTAAAAGCCTAGGATTGAATTGTGGCAGATGCATCCGCAGATAGTCCCATATGAATCGTCAGTGTGTCAGACATGTGAAAACTGGTCGGCCAATCCTTGACTTTTAGTCTTGGTGCGGTGGTCCAGTGGAAAGATGCCTGGTTGCTGATGCTATGCGGAGTTGCAGAATGGTGGTTCGATCCCACGACCGGGAGATTGTGATCAACAAATTAAACTAATGGGTGCATGACTGTCGGCTAAGTTAGCACATGGAAATTGAAGCCACACGTTGCCAGTGCATCAATAAAATAAAAATACATATACTGCCAGAGCCGTGCTGGAGTCAGAGTGCAATAGGCGTAAAAAGCCTAGGATTGAATTGTGGCAGGTGCATCCACAGATAGTCCCATATGAATCGTCAGTGTGTCAGTATATCAGACATGTGAAAGCTGGTCGGCCAATCCTTGACTTTTGTCTTGGTGCGGAGGTCCAGTGGAAAGATGCCTGATTGCTGATGCTATGCGGAGTTGCAGAATGGCGGTTCGATTCCCCGACCGGGAGATGGTGATCAACAAATTAAACTAATGGGCGCATGACTGTTGGCTAAGTTAGCACATGGAAATTGAAGCCGCACTGTGCCAGTGCGTCAATAAAATAAAAATACATATACTGCCATAGCCATGCTGGAGTCAGAGTACAATAGGCATAAAAGCCTAGGATTGAATTGTGGCAGATGCATCCGCAGATAGTCCAATATGAATCGTCAGTGTGTCAGACATGTGAAAACTGGTCGGCCAATCGTTGACTTTTAGTCTTGGTGCGGTGGTCCAGTGGAAAGAGGCCTGGTTGCTGATGCTATGCGGAGTTGCAGAATGGCGGTTTGATCCCCCGACCAGGAAATGGTGATCAACAAATTAAACTAATGGGTGCATGACTGTCGGCTAAGTTAGCACATGGAAATTGAAGCGCATGTTGCCAGTGCGTCAATAAAATAAAAATACATATACTGCCAGAGCCGTGCTGGAGCCAGAGTACAATAGGCGTAAAAGCCTACGATTGAATTGTGGCAGATGCATCCGCAGATAGGCCCATATGAATCGCCAGTGTGTCAGTATATCAGACATGTGAAAACTGGTCGGCCAATCCTTGACTTTTAGTCTTGGTGCAGTGGTCCAGTGGAAAGAGGCCTGATTGCTGATGCTATGCGGAGTTGCAGGATGACGGTTCGATCCCCCGACCGGGAGATGGTGATCAACAAATTAAACTAACGGGTGCAGCACTGTCGGCTAAGTTAGCACATGGAAATTGAAGCCGCACGTTGCCAGTGCGTCAATAAAATAAAAAATACATATACTGCCAGAGCCGTGCTGGAGTCAGAGTACAATAGGCGTGAAAAGCCTAGGATTGAATTGTGGCAGGTGCATCCACAGATAGTCCCATATGAATCGTCAGTGTGTCAGTATATCAGACATATTTGAAAGCTCGTCGGCCAATCTTTGACTTTTGTCTTGGTGCGGTGGTCCAGTGGAAAGATGCCTGATTGCTGATGCTATGCGGAGTTGCGGAATGACGGTTCGATTCCCCCGACCGGGAGATGGTGATCAACAAATTAAACTAATGGGCGCATGACTGTCGGCTAAGTTAGCACATGGAAATTGAAGCCGCACTTTGCCACTGCGTCAATAAAATAAAAATACATATACTGCCAGAGCCGTGCTGGTGTCAGAGTACAATAGGCGTAAAAGCCTAGGATTGAATTGTGGCAGATGCATCCGCAGATAGTCCCATATGAATCGTCAGTGTGTCAGACATGTGAAAACTGGTCGGCCAATCCTTGACTTTTAGTCTTGGTGCGGTGGTCCAGTGGAAAGATGCCTGGTTGCTGATGCTATGCGAGTTGCAGAATGGTGGTTCGATCCCACGACCGGGAGATTGTGATCAACAAATTAAACTAATGGGTGCATGACTGTCGGCTAAGTTAGCACATGGAAATTGAAGCCACACGTTGCCAGTGCATCAATAAAATAAAAATACATATACTGCCAGAGCCGTGCTGGAGTCAGAGTGCAATAGGCGTAAAAAGCCTAGGATTGAATTGTGGCAGGTGCATCCACAGATAGTCCCATATGAATCGTCAGTGTTTCAGTATATCAGACATGTGAAAGCTGGTCGGCCAATCCTTAACTTTTGTCTTGGTGCGGTGGTCCAGTGGAAAGATGCCCGGTTGCTAATGCTATGTGGAGTTGCAGAATGGCGGTTCGATCCCCCGACTGGGAGATGGTGATCAACAAATTAAACTAATGGGTGCATGACTGTCGGCTAAGTTAGCACATGGAAATTGAAGCCACACGTTGCCAGTGCGTCAATAAAATAAAAATACATATACTGCCAGAGCCGTGCTGGAGTCAGAGTGCAATAGGCGTAAAAAGCCTAGGATTGAATTGTGGCAGGTGCATCCACAGATAGTCCCATATGAATCGTCAGTGTGTCAGTATATCAGACATGTGAAAGCTGGTCGGCCAATCCTTGACTTTTGTCTTGGTGCAGTGGTCCAGTTGAAAGATGCCTGATTGCTGATGCGATGCGGAGTTGCAGAATGGCGGTTCGATCCCCCGACCGGGAGATGGTGATCAACAAATTAAACTAATGGGTGCATGACTATCGGCTAAGTTAGCACATGGAAATTGAAGCCGCACGTTGCCAGTGCGTCAATAAAATAAAAATACATACATATATATATATATATGTATGTGTGTGTGCGTGCGTGCGTGCGTGCGTACGTGCGTGCTTGCGTACGTGCGTGTGTGAGTGTGCAATAACATGCATATTTTGAAATAAGTCT
>JAVVLW010000024.1:0-25000 GCA_034401795.1 Chaetoderma sp. LZ-2023a
GTCGGCTAAGTTAGCACATGGAAATTGAAGCCGCACGTTGCCAGTGCGTCAATAAAATAAAAAATACATATACTGCCAGAGCCGTGCTGGAGTCAGAGTACAATAGGCGTAAAAGCCTAGGATTGATTGTGACAGATGCATCCACAGATAGTCCCATATGAATCGTCAGTGTGACAGTATATCAGACATGTGAAAACTGGTCGGCCAATCCTTGACTTTTAGTCTTGGTGCGGTGGTCCATTGGAAAGATGCCTGGTTGCTGATGCTATGCGGAGTTGCAGGATGACGGTTCGATCCCCCGACCGGGAGATGGTGATCAACAAATTAAACTAACGGGTGCAGCACTGTCGGCTAAGTTAGCACATGGAAATTGAAGCCGCACGTTGCCAGTGCGTCAATAAAATAAAAAATACATATACTGCCAGAGCCGTGCTGGAGTCAGAGTACAATAGGCGTAAAAGCCTAGGATTGATTGTGACAGATGCATCCACAGATAGTCCCATATGAATCGTCAGTGTGTCAGTATATCAGACATGTGAAAACTGGTCGGCCAATCCTTGACTTTTAGTCTTGGTGCGGTGGTCCAGTGGAAAGATGCCTGGTTGCTGATGCTATGCGGAGTTGCAGGATGACGGTTCGATCCCCCGACCGGGAGATGGTGATCAACAAATTAAACTAATGGGTGCAGCACTGTCGGCTAAGTTAGCACATGGAAATTGAAGCCGCACGTTGCCTGTGCGTCAATAAAATAAAAAATACATATACTGCCAGAGCCGTGCTGGAGTCAGAGTACAATAGGCGTAAAAGCCTAGGATTGATTGTGACAGATGCATCCACAGATAGGCCCATATGAATCGTCAGTGTGTCAGTATATCGGACATGTGAAAGCTGGTCGGGCAATTCTTGAATTTTAGTCTTGGTGCGGTGGTCCAGTGGACAGATGCCTGGTTGCTGATGCTATGCGGAGTTGCAGGATGGCGGTTCGATCCCCCTACCGGGAGATGGTGATCAACAAATTAAACTAACGGGTGCACCACTGTCGGCTAAGTTAGCACATGGAAATTGAAGCCGCACGTTGCCAGTGCGTCAATAAAATAAAAATACATATACTGCCAGAGCCGTGCTGGAGTCAGAGTACAATAGGCGTAAAAGCCTAGGATTGATTGTGACAGATGCATCCACAGATAGTCCCATATGAATCGTCAGTGTGTCAGTATATCGGACATGTGAAAGCTGGTCGGCCAATCCTTGACTTTTAGTCTTGGTGCGGTGGTCCAGTGGAAAGATGCCTGGTTGCTGATGCTATGCGGAGTTGCAGGATGGCGGTTCGACCCCCCTACCGGGAGATGGTGATCAACAAATTAAACTAACGGGTGCAGCACTGTCGGCTAAGTTAGCACATGGAAATTGAAGCCGCACGTTGCCAGTGCGTCAATAAAATAAAAATACATATACTGCCAGAGCCGTGCTGGAGTCAGAGTACAATAGGCGTAAAAGCCTAGGATTGATTGTGACAGATGCATCCACAGATAGTCCCATATGAATCGTCAGTGTGTCAGTATATCGGACATGTGAAAGCTGGTCGGCCAATCCTTGAAATTTAGTCTTAGTGCGGTGGTCCAGTGGAAAGATGCCTGGTTGCTGATGCTATGCGGAGTTGCAGGATGACGGTTCGATCCCCCGACCGGGAGATGGTGATCAACAAATTAAACTAACGGGTGCAGCACTGTCGGCTAAGTTAGCACATGGAAATTGAAGCCGCACGTTGCCAGTGCGTCAATAAAATAAAAAATACATACATAGATAGTCCCATATGAATCGTCAATGTGTCAGTATATCAGACATGTGAAAGCTTGTCGACCAATCCTTGACATTTTAGTCTTGGTGCGGTGGTCCAGTGGAAAGATGCCTGGTTGCTGATGCTATGCGGAGTTGCAGAATGGCAGTTCGATCCCCCAACCGGGAGATGGTGATCAACAAATTAAACTAATGGGTGCATCACTGTCGGCTAAGTTAGCACATGGAAATTGAAGCCGCACGTTGCCAGTGCGTCAATAAAATAAAAGTACATATACTGCCAGAGCCGTGCTGGAGTCAGAGTACAATAGGCGTAAAAGCCTAGGATTGAATTGTGGCGGGTGCAACCACAGATAGTCCCATATGAATCGTCAGTGTCAGTATATCAGACATGTGAAAACTGGTCGGCCAATCCTTGACTTTTAGTCTTGGTGCGGTGGTCCAGTGGAAAGATGCCTGGTTGCTGATGCTATGCGGAGTTGCAGAATGGTGGTTCGATCCCCCGACCGGGAGATGGTGACCAACAAATTAAACTAACGGGTGCAGCACTGTCGGCTAAGTTAGCACATGGAAATTGAAGCCGCACGTTGCCAGTGCGTCAATAAAATAAAAATACATATACTGCCAGAGCCGTGCTGGAGTCAGAGTACAATAGGCGTAAAAGCCTAGGATTGATTGTGACAGATGCATCCACAGATAGTCCCATATGAATCGTCAGTGTGTCAGTATATCGGACATGTGAAAGCTGGTCGGCCAATCCTTGACTTTTAGTCTTGGTGCGGTGGTCCAGTGGAAAGATGCCTGGTTGCTGATGCTATGCGGAGTTGCAGGATGGCGGTTCGACCCCCCTACCGGGAGATGGTGATCAACAAATTAAACTAACGGGTGCAGCACTGTCGGCTAAGTTAGCACATGGAAATTGAAGCCGCACGTTGCCAGTGCGTCAATAAAATAAAAATACATATACTGCCAGAGCCGTGCTGGAGTCAGAGTACAATAGGCGTAAAAGCCTAGGATTGATTGTGACAGATGCATCCACAGATAGTCCCATATGAATCGTCAGTGTGTCAGTATATCGGACATGTGAAAGCTGGTCGGCCAATCCTTGACTTTTAGTCTTGGTGCGGTGGTCCAGTGGAAAGATGCCTGGTTGCTGATGCTATGCGGAGTTGGCAGGATGGCGGTTCGATCCCCCTACCGGGAGATGGTGATCAACAAATTAAACTAACAGGTGCAGCACTGTCGGCTAAGTTAGCACATGGAAATTGAAGCCGCACGTTGCCAGTGCGTCAATAAAATAAAAATACATATACTGCCAGAGCCGTGCTGGAGTCAGAGTACAATAGGCGTAAAAGCCTAGGATTGATTGTGACAGATGCATCCACAGATAGTCCCATATGAATCGTCAGTGTGTCAGTATATCGGACAATGTGAAAGCTGGTCGGCCAATCCTTGACTTTTAGTCTTGGTGCGGTGGTCCAGTGGAAAGATGCCTGGTTGCTGATGCTATGCGGAGTTGCAGGATGGCGGTTCGATCCCCCGACCGGGAGATGGTGATCAACAAATTAAACTAACGGGTGCAGCACTGTCGGCTAAGTTAGCACATGGAAATTGAAGCCGCACGTTGCCAGTGCGTCAATAAAATAAAAAATACATACATAGATAGTCCCATATGAATCGTCAGTGTGTCAGTATATCAGACATGTGAAAGCTTGTCGACCAATCCTTGACATTTTAGTCTTGGTGCGGTGGTCCAGTGGAAAGATGCCTGGTTGCTGATGCTATGCGGAGTTGCAGAATGGCAGTTCGATCCCCCAACCGGGAGATGGTGATCAACAAATTAAACTAATGGGTGCATCACTGTCGGCTAAGTTAGCACATGGAAATTGAAGCCGCACGTTGCCAGTGCGTCAATGAAATAAAAATACATATACTGCCAGAGCCGTGCTGGAGTCAGAGTACAATAGGCGTAAAAGCCTAGGATTGAATTGTGGCGGGTGCAACCACAGATAGTCCCATATGAATCGTCAGTGTGTCAGTATATCAGACATGTGAAAGCTGGTCGGCCAATCCTTGACTTTTAGTCTTGGTGCGGTGGTCCAGTGGAAAGATGCCTGGTTGCTGATGCTATGCGGAGTTGCAGAATGGTGGTTCGATCCCCCGACCGGGAGATGGTGATCAACAAATTAAACTAACGGGTGCAGCACTGTCGGCTAAGTTAGCACATGGAAATTGAAGCCGCACGTTGCCAGTGCGTCAATAAAATAAAAATACATATACTGCCAGAGCCGTGCTGGAGTCAGAGTACAATAGGTGTAAAAGCCTAGGATTGATTGTGACAGATGCATCCACAGATAGTCCCATATGAATCGTCAGTGTGTCAGTATATCGGACATGTGAAAGCTGGTCGGCCAATCCTTGACTTTTAGTCTTGGTGCGGTGGTCCAGTGGAAAGATGCCTGGTTGCTGATGCTATGCGGAGTTGCAGGATGGCGGTTCGACCCCCCTACCGGGAGATGGTGATCAACAAATTAAACTAACTGGTGCAGCACTGTCGGCTAAGTTAGCACATGGAAATTGAAGCCGCACGTTTCCAGTGCGTCAATAAAATAAAAATACATATACTGCCAGAGCCGTGCTGGAGTCAGAGTACAATAGGCGTAAAAGCCTAGGATTGATTGTGACAGATGCATCCACAGATAGTCCCATATGAATCGTCAGTGTGTCAGTATATCGGACATGTGAAAGCTGGTCGGCCAATCCTTGACTTTTAGTCTTGGTGCGGTGGTCCAGTGGAAAGATGCCTGGTTGCTGATGCTATGCGGAGTTGCAGGATGGCGGTTCGATCCCCCTACCGGGAGATGGTGATCAACAAATTAAACTAACAGGTGCAGCACTGTCGGCTAAGTTAGCACATGGAAATTGAAGCCGCACGTTGCCAGTGCGTCAATAAAATAAAAATACATATACTGCCAGAGCCGTGCTGGAGTCAGAGTACAATAGGCGTAAAAGCCTAGGATTGATTGTGACAGATGCATCCACAGATAGTCCCATATGAATCGTCAGTGTGTCAGTATATCGGACAATGTGAAAGCTGGTCGGCCAATCCTTGACTTTTAGTCTTGGTGCGGTGGTCCAGTGGAAAGATGCCTGGTTGCTGATGCTATGCGGAGTTGCAGGATGGCGGTTCAATCCCCCTACCGGGAGATGGTGATCAACAAATTAAACTAATGGGTGCAGCACTGTCGGCTAAGTTAGCACATGGAAATTGAAGCCGCACGTTGCCAGTGCGTCAATAAAATAAAAATACATATACTGCCAGAGCCGTGCTGGAGTCAGAGTACAATAGGCGTAAAAGCCTAGGATTGATTGTGACAGATGCATCCACAGATAGTCCCATATGAATCGTCAGTGTGTCAGTATATCGGACATGTGAAAGCTGGTCGGCCAATCCTTGACTTTTAGTCTTGGTGCGGTGGTCCAGTGGAAAGATGCCTGGTTGCTGATGCTATGCGGAGTTGCAGGATGGCGGTTCGATCCCCCTACCGGGAGATGGTGATCAACAAATTAAACTAACGGGTGCAGCACTGTCGGCTAAGTTAGCACATGGAAATTGAAGCCGCACGTTGCCAGTGCGTCAATAAAATAAAAATACATATACTGCCAGAGCCGTGCTGGAGTCAGAGTACAATAGGCGTAAAAGCCTAGGATTGATTGTGACAGATGCATCCACAGATAGTCCCATATGAATCGTCAGTGTGTCAGTATATCGGACATGTGAAAGCTGGTCGGCCAATCCTTGACTTTTAGTCTTGGTGCGGTGGTCCAGTGGAAAGATGCCTGGTTGCTGATGCTATGCGGAGTTGCAGGATGGCGGTTCGATCCCCCTACCGGGAGATGGTGATCAACAAATTAAACTAACGGGTGCAGCACTGTCGGCTAAGTTAGCACATGGAAATTGAAGCCGCACGTTGCCAGTGCGTCAATAAAATAAAAATACATATACTGCCAGAGCCGTGCTGGAGTCAGAGTACAATAGGCGTAAAAGCCTAGGATTGATTGTGACAGATGCATCCACAGATAGTCCCATATGAATCGTCAGTGTGTCAGTATATCGGACATGTGAAAGCTGGTCGGCCAATCCTTGACTTTTAGTCTTGGTGCGGTGGTCCAGTGGAAAGATGCCTGGTTGCTGATGCTATGCGGAGTTGCAGGATGGCGGTTCGATCCCCCTACCGGGAGATGGTGATCAACAAATTAAACTAACGGGTGCAGCACTGTCGGCTAAGTTAGCACATGGAAATTGAAGCCGCACGTTGCCAGTGCGTCAATAAAATAAAAATACATATACTGCCAGAGCCGTGCTGGAGTCAGAGTACAATAGGCGTAAAAGCCTATGATTGATTGTGACAGATGCATCCACAGATAGTCCCATATGAATCGTCAGTGTGTCAGTATATCGGACATGTGAAAGCTGGTCGGCCAATCCTTGACTTTTAGTCTTGGTGCGGTGGTCCAGTGGAAAGATGCCTGGTTGCTGATGCTATGCGGAGTTGCAGGATGGCGGTTCGATCCCCCTACCGGGAGATGGTGATCAACAAATTAAACTAACGGGTGCAGCACTGTCGGCTAAGTTAGCACATGGAAATTGAAGCCGCACGTTGCCAGTGCGTCAATAAAATAAAAATACATATACTGCCAGAGCCGTGCTGGAGTCAGAGTACAATAGGTGTAAAAGCCTAGGATTGATTGTGACAGATGCATCCACAGATAGTCCCATATGAATCGTCAGTGTGTCAGTATATCGGACATGTGAAAGCTGGTCGGCCAATCCTTGACTTTTAGTCTTGGTGCGGTGGTCCAGTGGAAAGATGCCTGGTTGCTGATGCTATGCGGAGTTGCAGGATGGCGGTTCGATCCCCCTACCGGGAGATGGTGATCAACAAATTAAACTAACGGGTGCAGCACTGTCGGCTAAGTTAGCACATGGAAATTGAAGCCGCACGTTGCCAGTGCGTCAATAAAATAAACATACGTATACTGTCAGAGCCGTGCTGGAGTCAGAGTACAATAGGCGTAAAAGCCTAGGATTGATTGTGACAGATGCATCCACAGATAGTCCCATATGAATCGTCAGTGTGTCAGTATATCGGACATGTGAAAGCTGGTCGGCCAATCCTTGACTTTTAGTCTTGGTGCGGTGGTCCAGTGGAAAGATGCCTGGTTGCTGATGCTATGCGGAGTTGCAGGATGGCGGTTCGATCCCCCTACCAGGAGATGGTGATCAACAAATTAAACTAACGGGTGCAGCACTGTCGGCTAAGTTAGCACATGGAAATTGAAGCCGCACGTTGCCAGTGCGTCAATAAAATAAAAATACATATACTGCCTGAGCCGTGCTGGAGTCAGAGTACAATAGGCGTAAAAGCCTAGGATTGATTGTGACAGATGCATCCACAGATAGTCCCATATGAATCGTCAGTGTGTCAGTATATCGGACAATGTGAAAGCTGGTCGGCCAATCCTTGACTTTTAGTCTTGGTGCCGTGGTCCAGTGGAAAGATGCCTGGTTGCTGATGCTATGCGGAGTTGCAGGATGGCGGTTCAATCCCCCTACCGGGAGATGGTGATCAACAAATTAAACTAACGGGTGCAGCACTGTCGGCTAAGTTAGCACATGGAAATTGAAGCCGCACGTTGCCAGTGCGTCAATAAAATAAAAATACATATACTGCCAGAGCCGTGCTGGAGTCAGAGTACAATAGGCGTAAAAGCCTAGGATTGATTGTCACAGATGCATCCACAGATAGTCCCATATGAATCGTCAGTGTGTCAGTATATCGGACATGTGAAAGCTGGTCGGCCAATCCTTGACTTTTAGTCTTGGTGCGGTGGTCCAGTGGAAAGATGCCTGGTTGCTGATGCTATGCGGAGTTGCAGGATGGCCGTTCGATCCCCCTACCGGGAGATGGTGATCAACAAATTAAACTAACAGGTGCAGCACTGTCGGCTAAGTTAGCACATGGAAATTGAAGCCGCACGTTGCCAGTGCGTCAATAAAATACAAATACATATACTGCCTGAGCCGTGCTGGAGTCAGAGTACAATAGGCGTAAAAGCCTAGGATTGATTGTGACAGATGCATCCACAGATAGTCCCATATGAATCGTCAGTGTGTCAGTATATCGGACAATGTGAAAGCTGGTCGGCCAATCCTTGACTTTTAGTCTTGGTGCGGTGGTCCAGTGGAAAGATGCCTGGTTGCTGATGCTATGCGGAGTTGCAGGATGGCGGTTCAATCCCCCTACCGGGAGATGGTGATCAACAAATTAAACTAACGGGTGCAGCACTGTCGGCTAAGTTAGCACATGGAAATTGAAGCCGCACGTTGCCAGTGCGTCAATAAAATAAAAATACATATACTGCCAGAGCCGTGCTGGAGTCAGAGTACAATAGGCGTAAAAGCCTAGGATTGATTGTGACAGATGCATCCACAGATAGTCCCATATGAATCGTCAGTGTGTCAGTATATCGGACATGTGAAAGCTGGTCGGCCAATCCTTGACTTTTAGTCTTGGTGCGGTGGTCCAGTGGAAAGATGCCTGGTTGCTGATGCTATGCGGAGTTGCAGGATGGCGGTTCGATCCCCCTACCGGGAGATGGTGATCAACAAATTAAACTAACGGGTGCAGCACTGTCGGCTAAGTTAGCACATGGAAATTGAAGCCGCACGTTGCCAGTGCGTCAATAAAATAAAAATACATATACTGCCAGAGCCGTGCTGGAGTCAGAGTACAATAGGCGTAAAAGCCTATGATTGATTGTGACAGATGCATCCACAGATAGTCCCATATGAATCGTCAGTGTGTCAGTATATCGGACATGTGAAAGCTGGTCGGCCAATCCTTGACTTTTAGTCTTGGTGCGGTGGTCCAGTGGAAAGATGCCTGGTTGCTGATGCTATGCGGAGTTGCAGGATGGCGGTTCGATCCCCCTACCGGGAGATGGTGATCAACAAATTAAACTAACGGGTGCAGCACTGTCGGCTAAGTTAGCACATGGAAATTGAAGCCGCACGTTGCCAGTGCGTCAATAAAATAAAAATACATATACTGCCAGAGCCGTGCTGGAGTCAGAGTACAATAGGTGTAAAAGCCTAGGATTGATTGTGACAGATGCATCCACAGATAGTCCCATATGAATCGTCAGTGTGTCAGTATATCGGACATGTGAAAGCTGGTCGGCCAATCCTTGACTTTTAGTCTTGGTGCGGTGGTCCAGTGGAAAGATGCCTGGTTGCTGATGCTATGCGGAGTTGCAGGATGGCGGTTCGATCCCCCTACCGGGAGATGGTGATCAACAAATTACACTAACGGGTGCAGCACTGTCGGCTAAGTTAGCACATGGAAATTGAAGCCGCACGTTGCCAGTGCGTCAATAAAATAAACATACATATACTGTCAGAGCCGTGCTGGAGTCAGAGTACAATAGGCGTAAAAGCCTAGGATTGATTGTGACAGATGCATCCACAGATAGTCCCATATGAATCGTCAGTGTGTCAGTATATCGGACATGTGAAAGCTGGTCGGCCAATCCTTGACTTTTAGTCTTGGTGCGGTGGTCCTGTGGAAAGATGCCTGGTTGCTGATGCTATGCGGAGTTGCAGGATGGCGGTTCGATCCCCCTACCAGGAGATGGTGATCAACATATTAAACTAACGGGTGCAGCACTGTCGGCTAAGTTAGCACATGGAAATTGAAGCCGCACGTTGCCAGTGCGTCAATAAAATAAAAATACATATACTGCCTGAGCCGTGCTGGAGTCAGAGTACAATAGGCATAAAAGCCTAGGATTGATTGTGACAGATGCATCCACAGATAGTCCCATATGAATCGTCAGTGTGTCAGTATATCGGACAATGTGAAAGCTGGTCGGCCAATCCTTGACTTTTAGTCTTGGTGCCGTGGTCCAGTGGAAAGATGCCTGGTTGCTGATGCTATGCGGAGTTGCAGGATGGCGGTTCAATCCCCCTACCGGGAGATGGTGATCAACAAATTAAACTAACGGGTGCAGCACTGTCGGCTAAGTTAGCACATGGAAATTGAAGCCGCACGTTGCCAGTGCGTCAATAAAATAAAAATACATATACTGCCAGAGCCGTGCTGGAGTCAGAGTACAATAGGCGTAAAAGCCTAGGATTGATTGTCACAGATGCATCCACAGATAGTCCCATATGAATCGTCAGTGTGTCAGTATATCGGACATGTGAAAGCTGGTCGGCCAATCCTTGACTTTTAGTCTTGGTGCGGTGGTCCAGTGGAAAGATGCCTGGTTGCTGATGCTATGCGGAGTTGCAGGATGGCGGTTCGACCCCCCTACCGGGAGATGGTGATCAACAAATTAAACTAACGGGTGCAGCACTGTCGGCTAAGTTAGCACATGGAAATTGAAGCCGCACGTTGCCAGTGCGTCAATAAAATAAAAATACATATACTGCCAGAGCGTGCTGGAGTTAGAGTACAATAGGCGTAAAAGCCTAGGATTGATTGTGACAGATGCATCCACAGATAGTCCCATATGAATCGTCAGTGTGTCAGTATATCGGACAATGTGAAAGCTGGTCGGCCAATCCTTGCCTTTTAGTCTTGGTGCGGTGGTCCAGTGGAAAGATGCCTGGTTGCTGATGCTATGCGGAGTTGCAGGATGGCGGTTCAATCCCCCTACCGGGAGATGGTGATCAACAAATTAAACTAACGGGTGCAGCACTGTCGGCTAAGTTAGCACATGGAAATTGAAGCCGCACGTTGCCAGTGCGTCAATAAAATAAAAATACATATACTGCCAGAGCCGTGCTGGAGTCAGAGTACAATAGGTGTACAAGCCTAGGATTGATTGTGACAGATGCATCCACATATAGTCCCATATGAATCGTCAGTGTGTCAGTATATCGGACATGTGAAAGCTGGTCGGCCAATCCTTGACTTTTAGTCTTGGTGCGGTGGTCCAGTGGAAAGATGCCTGGTTGCTGATGCTATGCGGAGTTGCAGGATGGCGGTTCGATCCCCCTACCGGGAGATGGTGATCAACAAATTAAACTAACGGGTGCAGCACTGTCGGCTAAGTTAGCACATGGAAATTGAAGCCGCACGTTGCCAGTGCGTCAATAAAATAAAAATACATATACTGTCAGAGCCGTGCTGGAGTCAGAGTACAATAGGCGTAAAAGCCTAGGATTGATTGTGACAGATGCATCCACAGATAGTCCCATATGAATCGTCAGTGTGTCAGTATATCGGACATGTGAAAGCTGGTCGGCCAATCCTTGACTTTTAGTCTTGGTGCGGTGGTCCTGTGGAAAGATGCCTGGTTGCTGATGCTATGCGGAGTTGCAGGATGGCGGTTCGATCCCCCTACCAGGAGATGGTGATCAACAAATTAAACTAACGGGTGCAGCACTGTCGGCTAAGTTAGCACATGGAAATTGAAGCCGCACGTTGCCAGTGCGTCAATAAAATAAAAATACATATACTGCCTGAGCCGTGCTGGAGTCAGAGTACAATAGGCGTAAAAGCCTAGGATTGATTGTGACAGATGCATCCACAGATAGTCCCATATGAATCGTCAGTGTGTCAGTATATCGGACAATGTGAAAGCTGGTCGGCCAATCCTTGACTTTTAGTCTTGGTGCGGTGGTCCAGTGGAAAGATGCCTGGTTGCTGATGCTATGCGGAGTTGCAGGATGGCGGTTCGATCCCCCTACCGGGAGATGGTGATCAACAAATTAAACTAACGGGTGCAGCACTGTCGGCTAAGTTAGCACATGGAAATTGAAGCCGCACGTTGCCAGTGCGTCAATAAAATAAAAATACATATACTGCCAGAGCGTGCTGGAGTTAGAGTACAATAGGCGTAAAAGCCTAGGATTGATTGTGACAGATGCATCCACAGATAGTCCCATATGAATCGTCAGTGTGTCAGTATATCGGACAATGTGAAAGCTGGTCGGCCAATCCTTGCCTTTTAGTCTTGGTGCGGTGGTCCAGTGGAAAGATGCCTGGTTGCTGATGCTATGCGGAGTTGCAGGATGGCGGTTCAATCCCCCTACCGGGAGATGGTGATCAACAAATTAAACTAACGGGTGCAGCACTGTCGGCTAAGTTAGCACATGGAAATTGAAGCCGCACGTTGCCAGTGCGTCAATAAAATAAAAATACATATACTGCCAGAGCCGTGCTGGAGTCAGAGTACAATAGGTGTAAAAGCCTAGGATTGATTGTGACAGATGCATCCACAGATAGTTCCATATGAATCGTCAGTGTGTCAGTATATCGGACATGTGAAAGCTGGTCGGCCAATCCTTGACTTTTAGTCTTGGTGCGGTGGTCCAGTGGAAAGATGCCTGGTTGCTGATGCTATGCGGAGTTGCAGGATGGCGGTTCGATCCCCCTACCGGGAGATGGTGATCAACAAATTAAACTAACGGGTGCAGCACTGTCGGCTAAGTTAGCACATGGAAATTGAAGCCGCACGTTGCCAGTGCGTCAATAAAATAAAAATACATATACTGCCAGAGCGTGCTGGAGTTAGAGTACAATAGGCGTAAAAGCCTAGGATTGATTGTGACAGATGCATCCACAGATAGTCCCATATGAATCGTCAGTGTGTCAGTATATCGGACAATGTGAAAGCTGGTCGGCCAATCCTTGCCTTTTAGTCTTGGTGCGGTGGTCCAGTGGAAAGATGCCTGGTTGCTGATGCTATGCGGAGTTGCAGGATGGCGGTTCAATCCCCCTACCGGGAGATGGTGATCAACAAATTAAACTAACGGGTGCAGCACTGTCGGCTAAGTTAGCACATGGAAATTGAAGCCGCACGTTGCCAGTGCGTCAATAAAATAAAAATACATATACTGCCAGAGCCGTGCTGGAGTCAAAGTACAATAGGTGTAAAAGCCTAGGATTGATTGTGACAGATGCATCCACAGATAGTCCCATATGAATCGTCAGTGTGTCAGTATATCGGACATGTGAAAGCTGGTCGGCCAATCCTTGACTTTTAGTCTTGGTGCGGTGGTCCAGTGGAAAGATGGCTGGTTGCTGATGCTATGCGGAGTTGCAGGATGGCGGTTCGATCCCCCTACCGGGAGATGGTGATCAACAAATTAAACTAACGGGTGCAGCACTGTCGGCTAAGTTAGCACATGGAAATTGAAGCCGCACGTTGCCAGTGCGTCAATAAAATAAAAATACATATACTGTCAGAGCCGTGCTGGAGTCAGAGTACAATAGGCGTAAAAGCCTAGGATTGATTGTGACAGATGCATCCACAGATAGTCCCATATGAATCGTCAGTGTGTCAGTATATCGGACATGTGAAAGCTGGTCGGCCAATCCTTGACTTTTAGTCTTGGTGCGGTGGTCCTGTGGAAAGATGCCTGGTTGCTGATGCTATGCGGAGTTGCAGGATGGCGGTTCGATCCACCTACCAGGAGATGGTGATCAACAAATTAAACTAACGGGTGCAGCACTGTCGGCTAAGTTAGCACATGGAAATTGAAGCCGCACGTTGCCAGTGCGTCAATAAAATAAAAATACATATACTGCCTGAGCCGTGCTGGAGTCAGAGTACAATAGGCGTAAAAGCCTAGGATTGATTGTGACAGATGCATCCACAGATAGTCCCATATGAATCGTCAGTGTGTCAGTATATCGGACAATGTGAAAGCTGGTCGGCCAATCCTTGACTTTTAGTCTTGGTGCCGTGGTCCAGTGGAAAGATGCCTGGTTGCTGATGCTATGCGGAGTTGCAGGATGGCGGTTCAATCCCCCTACCGGGAGATGGTGATCAACAAATTAAACTAACGGGTGCAGCACTGTCGGCTAAGTTAGCACATGGAAATTGAAGCCGCACGTTGCCAGTGCGTCAATAAAATAAAAATACATATACTGCCAGAGCCGTGCTGGAGTCAGAGTACAATAGGCGTAAAAGCCTAGGATTGATTGTGACAGATGCATCCACAGATAGTCCCATATGAATCGTCAGTGTGTCAGTATATCGGACATGTGAAAGCTGGTCGGCCAATCCTTGACTTTTAGTCTTGGTGCGGTGGTCCAGTGGAAAGATGCCTGGTTGCTGATGCTATGCGGAGTTGCAGGATGGCGGTTCGATCCCCCTACCGGGAGATGGTGATCAACAAATTAAACTAACGGGTGCAGCACTGTCGGCTAAGTTAGCACATGGAAATTGAAGCGCACGTTGCCAGTGCGTCAATAAAATAAAAATACATATACTGCCAGAGCCGTGCTGGAGTCAGAGTACAATAGGCGTAAAAGCCTAGGATTGATTGTGACAGATGCATCCACAGATAGTCCCATATGAATCGTCAGTGTGTCAGTATATCGGACAATGTGAAAGCTGGTCGGCCAATCCTTGACTTTTAGTATTGGTGCGGTGGTCCAGTGGAAAGATGCCTGGTTGCTGATGCTATGCGGAGTTGCAGGATGGCGGTTCAATCCCCCTACCGGGAGATGGTGATCAACAAATTAAACTTACGGGTGCAGCACTGTCGGATAAGTTAGCACATGGAAATTGAAGCCGCACGTTGCCAGTGCGTCAATAAAATAAAAATACATATACTGCCAGAGCCGTGCTGGAGTCAGAGTACAATAGGTGTAAAAGCCTAGGATTGATTGTGACAGATGCATCCACAGATAGTCCCATATGAATCGTCAGTGTGTCAGTATATCGGACATGTGAAAGCTGGTCGGCCAATCCTTGACTTTTAGTCTTGGTGCGGTGGTCCAGTGGAAAGATGCCTGGTTGCTGATGCTATGCGGAGTTGCAGGATGGCGGTTCGATCCCCCTACCGGGAGATGGTGATCAACAAATTAAACTAACGGGTGCAGCACTGTCGGCTAAGTTAGCACATGGAAATTGAAGCCGCACGTTGCCAGTGCATCAATAAAATAAAAATACATATACTGCCAGAGCGTGCTGGAGTTAGAGTACAATAGGCGTAAAAGCCTAGGATTGATTGTGACAGATGCATCCACAGATAGTCCCATATGAATCGTCAGTGTGTCAGTATATCGGACAATGTGAAAGCTGGTCGGCCAATCCTTGCCTTTTAGTCTTGGTGCGGTGGTCCAGTGGATAGATGCCTGGTTGCTGATGCTATGCGGAGTTGCAGGATGGCGGTTCAATCCCCCTACCGGGAGATGGTGATCAACAAATTAAACTAACGGGTGCAGCACTGTCGGCTAAGTTAGCACATGGACATTGAAGCCACACGTTGCCAGTGCGTCAATAAAATAAAAATACATATACTGTCAGAGCCGTGCTGGAGTCAGAGTACAATAGGCGTAAAAGCCTAGGATTGATTGTGACAGATGCATCCACAGATAGTCCCATATGAATCGTCAGTGTGTCAGTATATCGGACATGTGAAAGCTGGTCGGCCAATCCTTGACTTTTAGTCTTGGTGCGGTGGTCCTGTGGAAAGATGCCTGGTTGCTGATGCTATGCGGAGTTGCAGGATGGCGGTTCGATCCCCCTACCAGGAGATAGTGATCAACAAATTAAACTAACGGGTGCAGCACTGTCGGCTAAGTTAGCACATGGAAATTGAAGCCGCACGTTGCCAGTGCGTCAATAAAATAAAAATACATATACTGCATGAGCCGTGCTGGAGTCAGAGTACAATAGGCGTAAAAGCCTAGGATTGATTGTGACAGATGCATCCACAGATAGTCCCATATGAATCGTCAGTGTGTCAGTATATCGGACAATGTGAAAGCTGGTCGGCCAATCCTTGACTTTTAGTCTTGGTGCGGTGGTCCAGTGGAAAGATGCCTGGTTGCTGATGCTATGCGGAGTTGCAGGATGGCGGTTCAATCCCCCTACCGGGAGATGGTGATCAACAAATTAAACTAACGGGTGCAGCACTGTCGGCTAAGTTAGCACATGGAAATTGAAGCCGCACGTTGCCAGTGCGTCAATAAAATAAAAATACATATACTGCCAGAGCCGTGCTGGAGTCAGAGTACAATAGGTGTAAAAGCCTAGGATTGATTGTGACAGATGCATCCACAGATAGTCCCATATGAATCGTCAGTGTGTCAGTATATCGGACATGTGAAAGCTGGTCGGCCAATCCTTGACTTTTACTCTTGGTGCGGTGGTCCAGTGGAAAGATGGCTGGTTGCTGATGCTATGCGGAGTTGCAGGATGGCGGTTCGATCCCCCTACCGGGAGATGGTGATCAACAAATTAAACTAACGGGTGCAGCACTGTCGGCTAAGTTAGCACATGGAAATTGAAGCCGCACGTTGCCAGTGCGTCAATAAAATAAAAATACATATACTGTCAGAGCCGTGCTGGAGTCAGAGTACAATAGGCGTAAAAGCCTAGGATTGATTGTGACAGATGCATCCACAGATAGTCCCATATGAATCGTCAGTGTGTCAGTATATCGGACATGTGAAAGCTGGTCGGCCAATCCTTGACTTTTAGTCTTGGTGCGGTGGTCCTGTGGAAAGATGCCTGGTTGCTGATGCTATGCGGAGTTGCAGGATGGCGGTTCGATCCACCTACCAGGAGATGGTGATCAACAAATTAATCTAACGGGTGCAGCACTGTCGGCTAAGTTAGCACATGGAAATTGAAGCCGCACGTTGCCAGTGCGTCAATAAAATAAAAATACATATACTGCCAGAGCCGTGCTGGAGTCAGAGTACAATAGGCGTAAAAGCCTAGGATTGATTGTGACAGATGCATCCACAGATAGTCCCATATGAATCGTCAGTGTGTCAGTATATCGGACATGTGAAAGCTGGTCGGCCAATCCTTGACTTTTAGTCTTGGTGCGGTGGTCCAGTGGAAAGATGCCTGGTTGCTGATGCTATGCGGAGTTGCAGGATGGCGGTTCGATCCCCCTACCGGGAGATGGTGATCAACAAATTAAACTAACGGGTGCAGCACTGTCGGCTAAGTTAGCACATGGAAATTGAAGCGCACGTTGCCAGTGCGTCAATAAAATAAAAATACATATACTGCCAGAGCCGTGCTGGAGTCAGAGTACAATAGGCGTAAAAGCCTAGGATTGATTGTGACAGATGCATCCACAGATAGTCCCATATGAATCGTCAGTGTGTCAGTATATCGGACAATGTGAAAGCTGGTCGGCCAATCCTTGACTTTTAGTATTGGTGCGGTGGTCCAGTGGAAAGATGCCTGGTTGCTGATGCTATGCGGAGTTGCAGGATGGCGGTTCAATCCCCCTACCGGGAGATGGTGATCAACAAATTAAACTTACGGGTGCAGCACTGTCGGATAAGTTAGCACATGGAAATTGAAGCCGCACGTTGCCAGTGCGTCAATAAAATAAAAATACATATACTGCCAGAGCCGTGCTGGAGTCAGAGTACAATAGGTGTAAAAGCCTAGGATTGATTGTGACAGATGCATCCACAGATAGTCCCATATGAATCGTCAGTGTGTCAGTATATCGGACATGTGAAAGCTGGTCGGCCAATCCTTGACTTTTAGTCTTGGTGCGGTGGTCCAGTGGAAAGATGCCTGGTTGCTGATGCTATGCGGAGTTGCAGGATGGCGGTTCGATCCCCCTACCGGGAGATGGTGATCAACAAATTAAACTAACGGGTGCAGCACTGTCGGCTAAGTTAGCACATGGACATTGAAGCGCACGTTGCCAGTGCGTCAATAAAATAAAAATACATATACTGCCAGAGCCGTGCTGGAGTCAGAGTACAATAGGCGTAAAAGCCTAGGATTGATTGTGACAGATGCATCCACAGATAGTCCCATATGAATCGTCAGTGTGTCAGTATATCGGACAATGTGAAAGCTGGTCGGCCAATCCTTGACTTTTAGTCTTGGTGCGGTGGTCCAGTGGAAAGATGCCTGGTTGCTGATGCTATGCGGAGTTGCAGGATGGCGGTTCAATCCCCCTACCGGGAGATGGTGATCAACAAATTAAACTAACCGGTGCAGCACTGTCGGCTAAGTTAGCACATGGAAATTGAAGCCGCACGTTGCCAGTGCGTCAATAAAATAAAAATACATATACTGCCAGAGCCGTGCTGGAGTCAGAGTACAATAGGCGTAAAAGCCTAGGATTGATTGTGACAGATGCATCCACAGATAGTCCCATATGAATCGTCAGTGTGTCAGTATATCGGACATGTGAAAGCTGGTCGGCCAATCCTTGACTTTTAGTCTTGGTGCGGTGGTCCAGTGGAAAGATGCCTGGTTGCTGATGCTATGCGGAGTTGCAGGATGGCGGTTCGATCCCCCTACCAGGAGATGGTGATCAACAAATTAA
This sequence comes from Chaetoderma sp. LZ-2023a, assembly GCA_034401795.1. Taxonomy (NCBI): domain Eukaryota; kingdom Metazoa; phylum Mollusca; class Caudofoveata; order Chaetodermatida; family Chaetodermatidae; genus Chaetoderma; species Chaetoderma sp. LZ-2023a. The sequence goes on from JAVVLW010000024.1 coordinate 18,140, forward strand.
ACTAACGGGTGCAGCACTGTCGGCTAAGTTAGCACATGGAAATTGAAGCCGCACGTTGCCAGTGCGTCAATAAAATAAAAATACATATACTGCCAGAGCCGTGCTGGAGTCAGAGTACAATAGGCGTAAAAGCCTATGATTGATTGTGACAGATGCATCCACAGATAGTCCCATATGAATCGTCAGTGTGTCAGTATATCGGACATGTGAAAGCTGGTCGGCCAATCCTTGACTTTTAGTCTTGGTGCGGTGGTCCAGTGGAAAGATGCCTGGTTGCTGATGCTATGCGGAGTTGCAGGATGGCGGTTCGATCCCCCTACCGGGAGATGGTGATCAACAAATTAAACTAACAGGTGCAGCACTGTCGGCTAAGTTAGCACATGGAAATTGAAGCCGCACGTTGCCAGTGCGTCAATAAAATAAAAATACATATACTGCCAGAGCCGTGCTGGAGTCAGAGTACAATAGGCGTGAAAGCCTAGGATTGATTGTGACAGATGCATCCACAGATAGTCCCATATGAATCGTCAGTGTGTCAGTATATCGGACAATGTGAAAGCTGGTCGGCCAATCCTTGCCTTTTAGTCTTGGTGCGGTGGTCCAGTGGAAAGATGCCTGGTTGCTGATGCTATGCGGAGTTGCAGGATGGCGGTTCAATCCCCCTACCGGGAGATGGTGATCAACAAATTAAACTAACGGGTGCAGCACTGTCGGCTAAGTTAGCACATGTAAATTGAAGCCGCACGTTGCCAGTGCGTCAATAAAATAAAAATACATATACTGCCAGAGCCGTGCTGGAGTCAGAGTACAATAGGCGTAAAAGCCTAGGATTGATTGTGACAGATGCATCCACAGATAGTCCCATATGAATCGTCAGTGTGTCAGTATATCGGACATGTGAAAGCTGGTCGGCCAATCCTTGACTTTTAGTCTTGGTGCGGTGGTCCAGTGGAAAGATGCCTGGTTGCTGATGCTATGCGGAGTTGCAGGATGGCGGTTCGATCCCCCTACCAGGAGATGGTGATCAACAAATTAAACTAACGGGTGCAGCACTGTCGGCTAAGTTAGCACATGGAAATTGAAGCCGCACGTTGCCAGTGCGTCAATAAAATAAAAATACATATACTGCCAGAGCCGTGCTGGAGTCAGAGTACAATAGGCGTAAAAGCCTATGATTGATTGTGACAGATGCATCCACAGATAGTCCCATATGAATCGTCAGTGTGTCAGTATATCGGACATGTGAAAGCTGGTCGGCCAATCCTTGACTTTTAGTCTTGGTGCGGTGGTCCAGTGGAAAGATGCCTGGTTGCTGATGCTATGCGGAGTTGCAGGATGGCGGTTCGATCCCCCTACCGGGAGATGGTGATCAACAAATTAAACTAACAGGTGCAGCACTGTCGGCTAAGTTAGCACATGGAAATTGAAGCCGCACGTTGCCAGTGCGTCAATAAAATAAAAATACATATACTGCCAGAGCCGTGCTGGAGTCAGAGTACAATAGGCGTGAAAGCCTAGGATTGATTGTGACAGATGCATCCACAGATAGTCCCATATGAATCGTCAGTGTGTCAGTATATCGGACAATGTGAAAGCTGGTCGGCCAATCCTTGCCTTTTAGTCTTGGTGCGGTGGTCCAGTGGAAAGATGCCTGGTTGCTGATGCTATGCGGAGTTGCAGGATGGCGGTTCAATCCCCCTACCGGGAGATGGTGATCAACAAATTAAACTAACGGGTGCAGCACTGTCGGCTAAGTTAGCACATGTAAATTGAAGCCGCACGTTGCCAGTGCGTCAATAAAATAAAAATACATATACTGCCAGAGCCGTGCTGGAGTTAGAGTACAATAGGCGTAAAAGCCTAGGATTGATTGTGACAGATGCATCCACAGATAGTCCCATATGAATCGTCAGTGTGTCAGTATATCGGACAATGTGAAAGCTGGTCGGCCAATCCTTGCCTTTTAGTCTTGGTGCGGTGGTCCAGTGGAAAGATGCCTGGTTGCTGATGCTATGCGGAGTTGCAGGATGGCGGTTCGATCCCCCTACCGGGAGATGGTGATCAACAAATTAAACTAACGGGTGCAGCACTGTCGGCTAAGTTAGCACATGGAAATTGAAGCCGCACGTTGCCAGTGCGTCAATAAAATAAAAATACATATACTGTCAGAGCCGTGCTGGAGTCAGAGTACAATAGGCGTAAAAGCCTAGGATTGATTGTGACAGATGCGTCCACAGATAGTCCCATATGAATCGTCAGTGTGTCAGTATATCGGACATGTGAAAGCTGGTCGGCCAATCCTTGACTTTTAGTCTTGGTGCGGTGGTCCAGTGGAAAGATGCCTGGTTGCTGATGCTATGCGGAGTTGCAGGATGGCGGTTCGATCCCTCTACCAGGAGATGGTGATCAACAAATTAAACTAACGGGTGCAGCACTGTCGGCTAAGTTAGCACATGGAAATTGAAGCCGCACGTTGCCAGTGCGTCAATAAAATAAAAATACATATACTGCCAGAGCCGTGCTGGAGTCAGAGTACAATAGGCGTAAAAGCCTAGGATTGATTGTGACAGATGCATCCACAGATAGTCCCATATGAATCGTCAGTGTGTCAGTATATCGGACAATGTGAAAGCTGGTCGGCCAATCCTTGACTTTTAGTCTTGGTGCGGTGGTCCAGTGGAAAGATGCCTGGTTGCTGATGCTATGCGGAGTTGCAGGATGGCGGTTCAATCCCCCTACCGGGAGATGGTGATCAACAAATTAAACTAACGGGTGCAGCACTGTCGGCTAAGTTAGCACATGGAAATTGAAGCCGCACGTTGCCAGTGCGTCAATAAAAAAAAAATACATATACTGCCAGAGCCGTGCTGGAGTCAGAGTACAATAGGCGTAAAAGCCTAGGATTGATTGTGACAGATGCATCCACAGATAGTCCCATATGAGTCGTCAGTGTGTCAGTATATCGGACAATGTGAAAGCTGGTCGGCCAATCCTTGACTTTTAGTCTTGGTGCGGTGGTCCAGTGGAAAGATGCCTGGTTGCTGATGCTATGCGGAGTTGCAGGATGGCGGTTCAATCCCCCTACCGGGAGATGGTGATCAACAAATTAAACTAACGGGTGCAGCACTGTCGGCTAAGTTAGCACATGGAAATTGAAGCCGCACGTTGCCAGTGCATCAATAAAATAAAAATACATATACTGCCAGAGCCGTGCTGGAGTCAGAGTACAATAGGCGTAAAAGCCTAGGATTGATTGTGACAGATGCATCCACAGATAGTCCCATATGAATCGTCAGTGTGTCAGTATATCGGACATGTGAAAGCTGGTCGGCCAATCCTTGACTTTTAGTCTTGGTGCGGTGGTCCAGTGGAAAGATGCCTGGTTGCTGATGCTATGCGGAGTTGCAGGATGGCGGTTCGATCCCCCTACCAGGAGATGGTGATCAACAAATTAAACTAATGGGTGCAGCACTGTCGGCTAAGTTAGCACATGGAAATTGAAGCCGCACGTTGCCAGTGCGTCAATAAAATAAAAATACATATACTGCCAGAGCCGTGCTGGAGTCAGAGTACAATAGGCGTAAAAGCCTAGGATTGATTGTGACAGATGCGTCCACAGATAGTCCCATATGAATCGTCAGTGTGTCAGTATATCGGACATGTGAAAGCTGGTCGGCCAATCCTTGACTTTTAGTCTTGGTGCGGTGGTCCAGTGGAAAGATGCCTGGTTGCTGATGCTATGCGGAGTTGCAGGATGGCGGTTCGATCCCTCTACCAGGAGATGGTGATCAACAAATTAAACTAACGGGTGCAGCACTGTCGGCTAAGTTAGCACATGGAAATTGAAGCCGCACGTTGCCAGTGCGTCAATAAAATAAAAATACATATACTGCCAGAGCCGTGCTGGAGTCAGAGTACAATAGGCGTAAAAGCCTAGGATTGATTGTGACAGATGCATCCACAGATAGTCCCATATGAATCGTCAGTGTGTCAGTATATCGGACAATGTGAAAGCTGGTCGGCCAATCCTTGCCTTTTAGTCTTGGTGCGGTGGTCCAGTGGAAAGATGCCTGGTTGCTGATGCTATGCGGAGTTGCAGGATGGCGGTTCAATCCCCCTACCGGGAGATGGTGATCAACAAATTAAACTAACGGGTGCAGCACTGTCGGCTAAGTTAGCACATGGAAATTGAAGCCGCACGTTGCCAGTGCGTCAATAAAATAAAAATACATATACTGCCAGAGCCGTGCTGGAGTCAGAGTACAATAGGCGTAAAAGCCTAGGATTGATTGTGACAGATGCATCCACAGATAGTCCCATATGAATCGTCAGTGTGTCAGTATATCGGACAATGTGAAAGCTGGTCGGCCAATCCTTGACTTTTAGTCTTGGTGCGGTGGTCCAGTGGAAAGATGCCTGGTTGCTGATGCTATGCGGAGTTGCAGGATGGCGGTTCAATCCCCCTACCGGGAGATGGTGATCAACAAATTAAACTAACGGGTGCAGCACTGTCGGCTAAGTTAGCACATGGAAATTGAAGCCGCACGTTGCCAGTGCGTCAATAAAATAAAAATACATATACTGCCAGAGCCGTGCTGGAGTCAGAGTACAATAGGCGTAAAAGCCTAGGATTGATTGTGACAGATGCATCCACAGATAGTCCCATATGAATCGTCAGTGTGTCAGTATATCGGACATGTGAAAGCTGGTCGGCCAATCCTTGACTTTTAGTCTTGGTGCGGTGGTCCAGTGGAAAGATGCCTGGTTGCTGATGCTATGCGGAGTTGCAGGATGGCGGTTCGATCCCCCTACCAGGAGATGGTGATCAACAAATTAAACTAACGGGTGCAGCACTGTCGGCTAAGTTAGCACATGGAAATTGAAGCCGCACGTTGCCAGTGCGTCAATAACATAAAAATACATATACTGCCAGAGCCGTGCTGGAGTCAGAGTACAATAGGCGTAAAAGCCTATGATTGATTGTGACAGATGCATCCACAGATAGTCCCATATGAATCGTCAGTGTGTCAGTATATCGGACATGTGAAAGCTGGTCGGCCAATCCTTGACTTTTAGTCTTGGTGCGGTGGTCCAGTGGAAAGATGCCTGGTTGCTGATGCTATGCGGAGTTGCAGGATGGCGGTTCGATCCCCCTACCGGGAGATGGTGATCAACAAATTAAACTAACAGGTGCAGCACTGTCGGCTAAGTTAGCACATGGAAATTGAAGCCGCACGTTGCCAGTGCGTCAATAAAATAAAAATACATATACTGCCAGAGCCGTGCTGGAGTCAGAGTACAATAGGCGTGAAAGCCTAGGATTGATTGTGACAGATGCATCCACAGATAGTCCCATATGAATCGTCAGTGTGTCAGTATATCGGACAATGTGAAAGCTGGTCGGCCAATCCTTGCCTTTTAGTCTTGGTGCGGTGGTCCAGTGGAAAGATGCCTGGTTGCTGATGCTATGCGGAGTTGCAGGATGGCGGTTCGATCCCCCTACCGGGAGATGGTGATCAACAAATTAAACTAACAGGTGCAGCACTGTCGGCTAAGTTAGCACATGGAAATTGAAGCCGCACGTTGCCAGTGCGTCAATAAAATAAAAATACATATACTGCCAGAGCCGTGCTGGAGTCAGAGTACAATAGGCGTGAAAGCCTAGGATTGATTGTGACAGATGCATCCACAGATAGTCCCATATGAATCGTCAGTGTGTCAGTATATCGGACAATGTGAAAGCTGGTCGGCCAATCCTTGCCTTTTAGTCTTGGTGCGGTGGTCCAGTGGAAAGATGCCTGGTTGCTGATGCTATGCGGAGTTGCAGGATGGCGGTTCAATCCCCCTACCGGGAGATGGTGATCAACAAATTAAACTAACGGGTGCAGCACTGTCGGCTAAGTTAGCACATGTAAATTGAAGCCGCACGTTGCCAGTGCGTCAATAAAATAAAAATACATATACTGCCAGAGCCGTGCTGGAGTTAGAGTACAATAGGCGTAAAAGCCTAGGATTGATTGTGACAGATGCATCCACAGATAGTCCCATATGAATCGTCAGTGTGTCAGTATATCGGACAATGTGAAAGCTGGTCGGCCAATCCTTGCCTTTTAATCTTGGTGCGGTGGTCCAGTGGAAAGATGCCTGGTTGCTGATGCTATGCGGAGTTGCAGGATGGCGGTTCAATCCCCCTACCGGGGGATGGTGATCAACAAATTAAACTAACGGGTGCAGCACTGTCGGCTAAGTTAGCACATGGAAATTGAAGCCGCACGTTGCCAGTGCGTCAATAAAATAAAAATACATATACTGCCAGAGCCGTGCTGGAGTCAGAGTACAATAGGCGTAAAAGCCTAGGATTGATTGTGACAGATGCATCCACAGATAGTCCCATATGAATCGTCAGTGTGTCAGTATATCGGACAATGTGAAAGCTGGTCGGCCAATCCTTGACTTTTAGTCTTGGTGCGGTGGTCCAGTGGAAAGATGCCTGGTTGCTGATGCTATGCGGAGTTGCAGGATGGCGGTTCAATCCCCCTACCGGGAGATGGTGATCAACACATTAAACTAACGGGTGCATCACTGTCGGCTAAGTTAGCACATGGAAATTGAAGCCACACGTTGCCAGTGCGTCAATAAAATAAAAATACATATACTGCCAGAGCCGTGCTGGAGTCAGAGTACAATAGGCGTAAAAGCCTAGGATTGATTGTGACAGATGCATCCACAGATAGTCCCATATGAGTCGTCAGTGTGTCAGTATATCGGACAATGTGAAAGCTGGTCGGCCAATCCTTGCCTTTTAGTCTTGGTGCGGTGGTCCAGTGGAAAGATGCCTGGTTGCTGATGCTATGCGGAGTT
>JAVVLW010000025.1:0-18000 GCA_034401795.1 Chaetoderma sp. LZ-2023a
TGCAAGCTATTGGTGTATCATAAGCTCATTCAGACTGCAAGCTATTGGTGTGTCATAAGCTCATTCAGACTGGAAGCTATTGGTATGTCATAAGCTCATTCAGACTGCAAGCTATTGGTGTATCATAAGCTCATTCAGACTGCACGCTATTGGTGTGTCATAAGCTCATTCAGACTGCAAGCTATTAGTATGTCATAAGCTCATTCAGACTGCAGGATATTGGTGTGTCATAAACTCATTCAGACTGCAAGCTATTGGTATGTCATAAACTCACTCAAACTGCAAGCTATTGGGTAGCATAAACTCATTCAGACTGTAAGCTATTGGTATGTCATAAGCTTATTCAGACTGCAAGCTATTGGTGTGTCATACGCGCATTCAGACTGCAAGCTATTGGTATGTCATAAGCACATTCAGACTGCAAGCTATTCGTATGTCATAAGCTCATTCAGACTGCAAGCTATTGGTATGTCATAAGCTCAGTCAGACTGCAGGCTATTGGTGTGTCATAATCTCATTCAGACTGCAAGCTATTGGTATGACATAAACTCATTCAGACTGCAAGCTATTGGTGTGTCATAAGCTCATTCAGACTGCAAGCTATTGGTGTGTCATAAGCTCATTCAGACTGCAAGCTATTGGTATCTCATAAGCTCATTCAGACTGCAAGCTATTGGTATGTCACAAGCTCATTCAGACTACAAGCTATTCGTATGTCATAAGCTCATTCAGACTGCAAACTATTCGTATGTCATAAGCTCATTCAGACTGTAAGATATTGGTATGTCATAAGCTCATTCAGACTGCAAGCTATTGGTGTGTCATGAGCTCATTCAGACTGCAAGCTATTGGTATGTCATAAGCTCAAACAGATTGCAAGCTATTCGTATGTCATAAGCTCATTCAGACTGCAAGCTATTGGTATGTCATAAACTCATTCAGACTGCAAGCTATTGGTGTGTCATAAGCTCATTCAGACTGCAAGCTATTGGTATGTCATAAGCTCAGTCAGACTGCAGGCTATTGGTGTGTCATAATCTCATTCAGACTGCAAGCTATTGGTATGACATAAACTCATTCAGACTGCAAGCTATTGGTGTGTCATAAGCTCATTCAGACTGCAAGCTATTGGTGTGTCATAAGCTCATTCAGACTGCAAGCTATTGGTATCTCATAAGCTCATTCAGACTGCAAGCTATTGGTATGTCACAAGCTCATTCAGACTACAAGCTATTCGTATGTCATAAGCTCATTCAGACTGCAAACTATTCGTATGTCATAAGCTCATTCAGACTGTAAGATATTGGTATGTCATAAGCTCATTCAGACTGCAAGCTATTGGTGTATCATAAGCTCATTCAGACTGCAAGCTATTGGTGTGTCATAAGCTCAGTCAGACTGCAAGCTATTGGTATGTCATAAGCTCATTTAGACTGCAAGCTATTGGTGTATCATAAGCTCATTCAGACTGCAAGCTATTGGTGTGTCATAAGCTCATTCAGACTGGAAGCTATTGGTATGTCATAAGCTCATTCAGACTGCAAGCTATTGGTGTATCATAAGCTCATTCAGACTGCACGCTATTGGTGTGTCATAAGCTCATTCAGACTGCAAGCTATTAGTATGTCATAAGCTCATTCAGACTGCAGGATATTGGTGTGTCATAAACTCATTCAGACTGCAAGCTATTGGTATGTCATAAACTCACTCAAACTGCAAGCTATTGGGTAGCATAAACTCATTCAGACTGTAAGCTATTGGTATGTCATAAGCTTATTCAGACTGCAAGCTATTGGTGTGTCATACGCGCATTCAGACTGCAAGCTATTGGTATGTCATAAGCACATTCAGACTGCAAGCTATTCGTATGTCATAAGCTCATTCAGACTGCAAGCTATTGGTATGTCATAAGCTCAGTCAGACTGCAGGCTATTGGTGTGTCATAATCTCATTCAGACTGCAAGCTATTGGTATGACATAAACTCATTCAGACTGCAAGCTATTGGTGTGTCATAAGCTCATTCAGACTGCAAGCTATTGGTGTGTCATAAGCTCATTCAGACTGCAAGCTATTGGTATCTCATAAGCTCATTCAGACTGCAAGCTATTGGTATGTCACAAGCTCATTCAGACTACAAGCTATTCGTATGTCATAAGCTCATTCAGACTGCAAACTATTCGTATGTCATAAGCTCATTCAGACTGTAAGATATTGGTATGTCATAAGCTCATTCAGACTGCAAGCTATTGGTGTGTCATGAGCTCATTCAGACTGCAAGCTATTGGTATGTCATAAGCTCAAACAGATTGCAAGCTATTCGTATGTCATAAGCTCATTCAGACTGCAAGCTATTGGTATGTCATAAACTCATTCAGACTGCAAGCTATTGGTGTGTCATAAGCTCATTCAGACTGCAAGCTATTGGTATGTCATAAGCTCAGTCAGACTGCAGGCTATTGGTGTGTCATAATCTCATTCAGACTGCAAGCTATTGGTATGACATAAACTCATTCAGACTGCAAGCTATTGGTGTGTCATAAGCTCATTCAGACTGCAAGCTATTGGTGTGTCATAAGCTCATTCAGACTGCAAGCTATTGGTATCTCATAAGCTCATTCAGACTGCAAGCTATTGGTATGTCACAAGCTCATTCAGACTACAAGCTATTCGTATGTCATAAGCTCATTCAGACTGCAAACTATTCGTATGTCATAAGCTCATTCAGACTGTAAGATATTGGTATGTCATAAGCTCATTCAGACTGCAAGCTATTGGTGTGTCATGAGCTCATTCAGACTGCAAGCTATTGGTATGTCATAAGCTCAAACAGATTGCAAGCTATTCGTATGTCATAAGCTCATTCAGACTGCAAGCTATTGGTATGTCATAAACTCATTCAGACTGCAAGCTATTGGTGTGTCATAAGCTCATTCAGACTGCAAGCTATTGGTATGTCATAAGCTCATTCAGACTGCAAGCTATTGGTGTATCATAAGCTCATTCAGACTGCAAGCTATTGGTGTGTCATAAGCTCATTCAGACTGCAAGCTATTGGTATGTCATAAGCTCCTTCAGACTGCAGGCTATTGGTGTGTCATAAGCTCATTCAGACTGCAAGCTATTGGTATGTCATAAGCTCATTCAGACTGCAAGCTATTGGTGTGTCATGAGCTCATTCAGACTGCAAGCTATTGGTGTGTCATAAGCTCATTCAGACTGTAAGCTATTGGTATGTCATAAGCTCATTCAGACTGCAAGCTATTGGTATGTCATAAGCTCATTCAGATTGCAAGCTATTCGTATGTCATAAGCTCATTCAGACTGCAAGCTATTGGTATGTCATAAACTCATCCAGACTGCAAGCTATTGGTGTGTCATAAGCTCATTCAGACTGCAAGCTATTGGTATGTCATAAGCTCATTCAGACTGCAAGCTATTGGTGTATCATAAGCTCATTCAGACTGCAAGCTATTGGTGAGTCATAAGCTCATTCAGACTGCAAGCTATTGGTATGTCATAGGCTCCTTCAGACTGCAGGCTATTGGTGTGTCATAAGGTCATTCAGACTGCATGATATTGGTGTGTCATAAGCTCATTCAGACTGCAAGCTATTGGTATATCATAAACTCATTCAGGCTGCAAGCTATTGGTGTGTCATGAGCATATTCAGACTGCAAGCTTTGGTATGTCATAAGCTCATTCAGACAGCAAGCTATTGGTATGTCATAAGCTCATTCAGACTGCAAGCTATTGGTGTGTCATGAGCTCATTTAGACTGCAAGCTATTGGTATGTCATAAGCTCATTCAGACTCCAAGCTATTGGTGTGTCATGAGCTCATTCAGACTGCAAGCTATTGGTGTGTCATAAGCTCATTCAGACTGTAAGCTATTGGTATGTCATAAGCTCATTCAGACTGCAAGCTATTGGTATGTCATAAGCTCCTTCAGATTGCAAGCTATTGGTATGTCATAAGCTCATTCAGACTGCAAGCTATTGGTATATCATAAACTCATTCAGGCTGCAAGCTATTGGTGTGTCATGAGCATATTCAGACTGCAAGCTTTGGTATGTCATAAGCTCATTCAGACAGCAAGCTATTGGTATGTCATAAGCTCATTCAGACTGCAAGCTATTGGTGTGTCATGAGCTCATTTAGACTGCAAGCTATTGGTATGTCATAAGCTCATTCAGACTCCAAGCTATTGGTGTGTCATGAGCTCATTCAGACTGCAAGCTATTGGTGTGTCATAAGCTCATTCAGACTGTAAGCTATTGGTATGTCATAAGCTCATTCAGACTGCAAGCTATTGGTATGTCATAAGCTCCTTCAGATTGCAAGCTATTGGTATGTCATAAGCTCATTCAGACTGCAAGCTATTGGTATGTCATAAACTCATTCAGACTGCAAGCTATTAGTGTGTCATAAGCTCATTCAGACTGCAAGCTATTGGTGTGTCATAAGCTCATTCAGACTGCAAGCTATTCGTGTGTCATGAGCTCATTCAGACTGGAAGCTATTGGTATGTTATAAGCTCATTCAGACGGCAAGCTATTGGTATGTCATAAGCTCATTCAGACTGCAAGCTATTTGTGTGTCATAAGCTCATTCAGACTGTAAGCTATTGGTGTGTCATAAGCTCATTCAGACTGCTCGCTATTGGTGTGTCATAAGCTCATTCAGACTGCAAGCTATTGGTATGTCATAAGCTCATTCAGACTGCAAGTTATTGGTATGTCATAAGCTCATTCAGACTGCAAGCTATTGGTGATGCATAACCTCATTCAGACTGCAAGCTATTGGTATGTCATAAGCTCATTCAGACTGCAAGCTATTGGTGTATCATAAGCTCATTCAAACTGCAAGCTATTGGTGTGTCATAAGCTCATACAGACGGGAAGCTATTGGTATGTCATAAGCTCATTCAGACTGCAAGCTACTGGTGTATCATAAGCTCATTCAGACTGCACGCTATTGGTGTGTCATAAGCTCATTCAGACTGCAAGCTATTGGTGTGTCATAAGCTCATACAGACTGGAAGCTATTGGTATGTCATAAGCTCATTCAGACTGCAAGCTACTGGTGTATCATAAGCTCATTCAGACTACAAGTTTTCGTATGTCATAAGCTCATTCAGACTGCAAACTATTGGTATGTCATAAGCTTATTCAGACTGCAAGCTATTGATGTGTCATACGCGCATTCAGACTGCAAGCTATTGGTAAGTCATAAGCACATTCAGACTGCAAGCTATTGGTATGTCATAAGCTCAGTAAGACTGCAGGCTATTGGTGTGTCATAAGCTCATTCAGACTGCAAGCTATTGGTATGTCATAAACTCATTCAGACTGCAAGATATTGGTGTGTCATAAGCTCATTCAGACTGCAAGCTATTGGTGTGTCATAAGCTCATTCAGACTGCAAGCTATTGGTATGTCATAAGCTCATTCAGACTGCAAGCTATTGGTTTGTCATAAGCTCATTCAGACTGCAAGTTATTGGTATGTCATAAGATCATTCAGACTGTAAGATATTGGTATGTCATAAGCTCATTCAGACTGCAAGCTATTGGTGTGTCATGAGCTCATTCAGACTGCAAGCTATTGGTATGTCATAAGCTCAAACAGATTGCAAGCTATTCGTATGTCATAAGCTCATTCAGACTGCAAGCTATTGGTATGTCATAAACTCATTCAGACTGCAAGCTATTGGTGTGTCATAAGCTCATTCAGACTGCAAGCTATTGGTATGTCATAAGCTCATTCAGACTGCAAGCTATTGGTGTATCATAAGCTCATTCAGACTGCAAGCTATTGGTGTGTCATAAGCTCATTCAGACTGCAAGCTATTGGTATGTCATAAGCTCCTTCAGACTGCAGGCTATTGGTGTGTCATAAGCTCATTCAGACTGCAAGCTATTGGTATGTCATATGCTCATTCAGACTGCAAGCTATTGGTGTGTCATGAGCTCATTCAGACTGCAAGCTATTGGTGTGTCATAAACTCATTCAGACTGTAAGCTATTGGTATGTCATAAGCTCATTCAGACTGCAAGCTATTGGTATGTCATAAGCTCATTCAGATTGCAAGCTATTCGTATGTCATAAGCTCATTCAGACTGCAAGCTATTGGTATGTCATAAACTCATCCAGACTGCAAGCTATTGGTGTGTCATAAGCTCATTCAGACTGCAAGCTATTGGTATGTCATAAGATCATTCAGACTGCAAGCTATTGGTGTATCATAAGCTCATTCAGACTGCAAGCTATTGGTGAGTCATAAGCTCATTCAGACTGCAAGCTATTGGTATGTCATAGGCTCCTTCAGACTGCAGGCTATTGGTGTGTCATAAGGTCATTCAGACTGCATGATATTGGTGTGTCATAAGCTCATTCAGACTGCAAGCTATTGGTATATCATAAACTCATTCAGGCTGCAAGCTATTGGTGTGTCATGAGCATATTCAGACTGCAAGCTTTGGTATGTCATAAGCTCATTCAGACAGCAAGCTATTGGTATGTCATAAGCTCATTCAGACTGCAAGCTATTGGTGTGTCATGAGCTCATTTAGACTGCAAGCTATTGGTATGTCATAAGCTCATTCAGACTCCAAGCTATTGGTGTGTCATGAGCTCATTCAGACTGCAAGCTATTGGTGTGTCATAAGCTCATTCAGACTGTAAGCTATTGGTATGTCATAAGCTCATTCAGACTGCAAGCTATTGGTATGTCATAAGCTCCTTCAGATTGCAAGCTATTGGTATGTCATAAGCTCATTCAGACTGCAAGCTATTGGTATGTCATAAACTCATTCAGACTGCAAGCTATTGGTGTGTCATAAGCTCATTCAGACTGCAAGCTATTGGTGTGTCATAAGCTCATTCAGACTGCAGGCTATTCGTGTGTCATGAGCTCATTCAGACTGCAAGCTTTGGTAGGTCATAAGCTCATTCAGACAGCAAGCTATTGGTATGTCATAAGCTCATTCAGACTGCAAGCTAATAGTGTGTCATAAGCTCATTCAGACTGCAAGCTATTGGTATGTCATAAGCTCATTCAGACTGCAAGCTATTGGTGTGTCATAAGCTCATTCAGACTGGAAGCTATTGGTATGTTATAAGCTCATTCAGACGGCAAGCTATTGGTATGTCATAAGCTCATTCAGACTGCAAGCTATTTGTGTGTCATAAGCTCATTCAGACTGTAAGCTATTGGTGTGTCATAAGCTCATTCAGACTGCACGCTATTGGTGTGTCATAAGCTCATTCAGACTGCAAGCTATTGGTATGTCATAAGCTCATTCAGACTGCAAGTTATTGGTATGTCATAAGCTCATTCAGACTGCAAGCTATTGGTGATGCATAACCTCATTCAGACTGCAAGCTATTGGTATGTCATAAGCTCATTCAGACTGCAAGCTATTGGTGTATCATAAGCTCATTCAAACTGCAAGCTATTGGTGTGTCATAAGCTCATACAGACGGGAAGCTATTGGTATGTCATAAGCTCATTCAGACTGCAAGCTACTGGTGTATCATAAGCTCATTCAGACTGCACGCTATTGGTGTGTCATAAGCTCATTCAGACTGCAAGCTATTGGTGTGTCATAAGCTCATACAGACTGGAAGCTATTGGTATGTCATAAGCTCATTCAGACTGCAAGCTACTGGTGTATCATAAGCTCATTCAGACTACAAGCTATTCGTATGTCATAAGCTCATTCAGACTGCAAACTATTGGTATGTCATAAGCTTATTCAGACTGCAAGCTATTGATGTGTCATACGCGCATTCAGACTGCAAGCTATTGGTAAGTCATAAGCACATTCAGACTGCAAGCTATTGGTATGTCATAAGCTCAGTAAGACTGCAGGCTATTGGTGTGTCATAAGCTCATTCAGACTGAAAGCTATTGGTATGTCATAAACTCATTCAGACTGCAAGATATTGGTGTGTCATAAGCTCATTCAGACTGCAAGCTATTGGTGTGTCATAAGCTCATTCAGACTGCAAGCTATTGGTTTGTCATAAGCTCATTCAGACTGCAAGTTATTGGTATGTCATAAGCTCATTCAGACTGCAAGCTATTGGTGATGCATAACCTCATTCAGACTGCAAGCTATTGGTATGTCATAAGCTCATTCAGACTGCAAGCTATTGGTGTATCATAAGCTCATTCAGACTGCAAGCTATTGGTGTGTCATAAGCTCATTCAGACTGGAAGCTATTGGTATGTCATACGCTCATTCAGACTGCAAGCTATTGGTGTATCATAAGCTCATTCAGACTGCACACTATTGGTGTGTCATAAGCTCATTCAGACTGCAAGCTATTGGTATGTCATAAACTCATTCAGACTGCAAGATATTGGTGTGTCATAAGCTCATTCAGACTGCAAGCTATTGGTGTGTCATAAGCTCATTCAGACTGCAAGCTATTGGTTTGTCATAAGCTCATTCAGACTGCAAGTTATTGGTATGTCATAAGCTCATTCAGACTGCACACTATTGGTGTGTCATAAGCTCATTCAGACTGCAAGCTATTAGTATGTCATAAGCTGATTCAGACTGCAGGATATTGGTGTGTCATAAACTCATCCAGACTGCAAGCTATTGGTGTGTCATAAGCTCATTCAGACTGCAAGCTATTGGTATGTCATAAGCTCATTCAGACTGCAAGCTATTGGTATGTCATAAGCACATTCAGACTGCAAGCTATTCGTATGTCATAAGCTCATTCAGACTGCAAGCTATTGGTATGTCATAAGCTCAGTCAGACTGCAGGCTATTGGTGTGTCATAAGCTCATTCAGACTGCAAGCTATTGGTATGTCATAAACTCATTCAGACTGAAAGCTATTGGTAGGTCATAAGCTCATTCAGGCTGCAAGCTATTGGTGTGTCATGAGCTTATTCAGACTGCAAGCTTTGGTATGTCATAAGCTCATTCAGACAGCACGTTATTGGAATGTAATAAGCTCATTCAGACTGCAAGCTATTGGTGTGTCATGAGCTCATTTAGACTGCAAGCTATTGGTATGTCATAAGCTCATTCAGACTGCAAGCTATTGGTGTGTCATGAGCTCATTCAGACTGCAAGCTATTGGTGTGTCATAAGCTCATTCAGACTGTAAGCTATTGGTATGTCATAAGCTCATTCAGACTGCAAGCTATTGGTATGTCATAAGCTCCTTCAGATTGCAAGCTATTGGTATGTCATAAGCTCATTCAGACTGCAAGCTATTCGTATGTCATAAACTCATTCAGACTGCAAGCTATTGGTGTGTCATAAGCTCATTCAGACTGCAAGCTATTGGTGTGTCATAGGCTCATTCAGACTGCAAGCTATTCGTGTGTCATGAGCTCATTCAGACTGCAAGCTTTGGTATGTCATAAGCTCATTCAGACAGCAAGCTATTGGTATGTCATAAGCTCATTCAGACTGCAAGCTAATAGTGTGTCATAAGCTCATTCAGACTGCAAGCTATTGGTATGTCATAAGCTCATTCAGACTGCAAGCTATTGGTGTGTCATAAGCTCATTCAGACTGGAAGCTATTGGTATGTTATAAGCTCATTCAGACGGCAAGCTATTGGTATGTCATAAGCTCATTCAGACTGCAAGCTATTTGTATGTCATAAGCTCATTCAGACTGTAAGCTATTGGTGTGTCATAAGCTCATTCAGACTGCACGCTATTGGTGTGTCATAAGCTCATTCAGACTGCAAGCTATTGGTATGTCATAAGCTCATTCAGACTGCAAGTTATTGGTATGTCATAAGCTCATTCAGACTGCAAGCTATTGGTGATGCATAACCTCATTCAGACTGCAAGCTATTGGTATGTCATAAGCTCATTCAGACTGCAAGCTATTGGTGTGTCATACGCGCATTCAGACTGCAAGCTATTGGTAAGTCATAAGCACATTCAGACTGCAAGCTATTCGTATGTCATAAGCTCATTCAGACTGCAAGCTATTGGTATGTCATAAGCTCAGTCAGACTGCAGGCTATTGGTGTGTCATAAGCTCATTCAGACTGCAAGCTATTGGTATGTCATAAACTCATTCAGACTGCAAGCTATTGGTGTCATAAGCTCATTCAGACTGCAAGCTATTGGTGTGTCATAAGCTCATTCAGACTGCAAGCTATTGGTATGTCATAAGCTCATTCAGACTGCAAGCTATTGGTATGTCATAAGCTCATTCAGACTGCAAGTTATTGGTATGTCATAAGCTCATTCAGACTGCAAGCTATTGGTGATGCATAACCTCATTCAGACTGCAAGCTATTGGTATGTCATAAGCTCATTCAGACTGCAAGCTATTGGTGTATCATAAGCTCATTCAGACTGCAAGCTATTGGTGTGTCATAAGCTCATTCAGACTGGAAGCTATTGGTATGTCATAAGCTCATTCAGACTGCAAGCTATTGGTGTATCATAAGCTCATTCAGACTGCACGCTATTGGTGTGTCATAAGCTCATTCAGACTGCAAGCTATTAGTATGTCATAAGCTCATTCAGACTGCAGGATATTGGTGTGTCATAAGCTCATTCAGACTGCAAGCTATTGGTATGTCATAAACTCACTCAAACTGCAAGCTATTGGGTAGCATAAACTCATTCAGACTGCAAGCTATTGGAATGTCATAAGTTTATTCAGACTGCAAGCTATTGGTGTGTCATACGCGCATTCAGACTGCAAGCTATTGGTATGTCATAAGCACATTCAGACTGCAAGCTATTCGTATGTCATAAGCTCATTCAGACTGCAAGCTATTGGTATGTCATAAGCTCAGTCAGACTGCAGGCTATTGGTGTGTCATAAGCTCATTCAGACTGCAAGCTATTGGTATGTCATAAACTCATTCAGACTGCAAGCTATTGGTAGGTCATAAGCTCATTCAGACTGCAAGCTATTGGTGTGTCATAAGCTCATTCAGACTGCAAACTATTCGTATGTCATAAGCTCATTCAGACTGCAAGCTATTGGTATGTCATAAGCTCATTCAGACTGCAAGCTATTGGTGTGTCATGAGCTCATTCAGACTGCAAGCTATTGGTGTGTCATAAGCTCATTCAGACTGTAAGCTATTGGTATGTCATAAGCTCATTCAGACTGCAAGCTATTGGTATGTCATAAGCTCATTCAGATTGCAAGCTATTCGTATGTCATAAGCTCATTCAGACTCCAAGCTATTGGTATGTCATAAACTCATTCAGACTGCAAGCTATTGGTGTGTCATAAGCTCATTCAGACTGCAAGCTATTGGTGTGTCATAAGCTCATTCAGACTGCAAGCTATTGGTATGTCATAAGCTCATTCAGACTGCAAGCTATTGGTATGTCATAAGCTCATTCAGACTGCAAGCTATTGGTATGTCATAAGCTCATTCAGACTGCAAGCTATTGGTAAGTCATAAGCACATTCAGACTGCAAGCTATTCGTATGTCATAAGCTCATTCAGACTGCAAGCTATTGGTATGTCATAAGCTCAGTCAGACTGCAGGCTATTGGTGTGTCATAAGCTCATTCAGACTGCAAGCTATTGGTATGTCATAAACTCATTCAGACTGCAAGCTATTGGTGTGTCATAAGCTCATTCAGACTGCAAGCTATTGGTGTGTCATAAGCTCATTCAGACTGCAAGCTATTGGTATGTCATAAGCTCATTCAGACTGCAAGCTATTGGTATGTCATAAGCTCATTCAGACTGCAAGTTATTGGTATGTCATAAGCTCATTCAGACTGCAAGCTATTGGTGATGCATAACCTCATTCAGACTGCAAGCTATTGGTATGTCATGAGCTCATTCAGACTGCAAGCTATTGGTGTATCATAAGCTCATTCAGACTGCAAGCTATCGGTGTGTCATAAGCTCATTCAGACTGGAAGCTATTGGTATGTCATAAGCTCATTCAGACTGCAAGCTATTGGTGTATCATAATCTCATTCAGACTGCACGCTATTGGGGTGTCATAAGCTCATTCAGACTGCAAGCTATTAGTATGTCATAAGCTCATTCAGACTGCAGGATATTGGTGTGTCATAAGCTCATTCAGACTGCAGGCTATTGGTATGTCATAAACTCACTCAAACTGCAAGCTATTGGGTAGCATAAACTCATTCAGACTGCAAGCTATTGGAATGTCATAAGCTTATTCAGACTGCAAGCTATTGGTGTGTCATACGCGCATTCAGACTGCAAGCTATTGGTATGTCATAAGCACATTCAGACTGCAAGCTATTCGTATGTCATAAGCTCATTCAGACTGCAAGCTATTGGTATGTCATAAGCTCAGTCAGACTGCAGGCTATTGGTGTGTCATAAGCTCATTCAGACTGCAAGCTATTGGTATGTCATAAACTCATTCAGACTGCAAGCTATTGGTAGGTCATAAGCTCATTCAGACTGCAAGCTATTGGTGTGTCATAAGCTCATTCAGACTACAAGCTATTGGTATGTCATAAGCTCATTCAGACTGCAAGCTATTGGTATGTCATAAGCTCATTCAGATTACAAGCTATTCGTATGTCATAAGCTCATTCAGACTGCAAACTATTCGTATGTCATAAGCTCATTCAGACTGCAAGCTATTGGTATGTCATAAGCTCATTCAGACTGCAAGCTATTGGTGTGTCATGAGCTCATTCAGACTGCAAGCTATTGGTGTGTCATAAGCTCATTCAGACTGTAAGCTATTGGTATGTCATAAGCTCATTCAGACTGCAAGCTATTGGTATGTCATAAGCTCATTTAGATTGCAAGCTATTCGTATGTCATAAGCTCATTCAGACTGCAAGCTATTGGTATGTCATAAACTCATTCAGACTGCAAGCTATTGGTGTGTCATAAGCTCATTCAGACTGCAAGCTATTGGTGTGTCATAAGCTCATTCAGACTGCAAGCTATTGGTATGTCATAAGCTCATTCAGACTGCAAGCTATTGGTATGTCATAAGCTCATTCAGACTGCAAGTTATTGGTATGTCTTAAGCTCATTCAGACTGCAAGCTATTGGTGATGCATAACCTCATTCAGACTGCAAGCTATTGGTATGTCATAAGCTCATTCAGACTGCAAGCTATTGGTGTATCATAAGCTCATTCAGACTGCAAGCTATTGGTGTGTCATAAGCTCATTCAGACTGGAAGCTATTGGTATGTCATAAGCTCATTCAGACTGCAAGCTATTGGTGTATCATAAGCTCATTCAGATTGCACGCTATTGGTGTGTCATAAGCTCATTCAGACTGCGAGCTATTAGTATGTCATAAGCTCATTCAGACTGCAGGATATTGGTGTGTCATAAGCTCATTCAGACTGCAAGCTATTGGTATGCCATAAACTCACTCAAACTGCAAGCTATTGGGTAGCATAAACTCATTCAGACTGCAAGCTATTGGAATGTCATACGCTTATTCAGACTGCAAGCTATTGGTGTGTCATACGCGCATTCAGACTGCAAGCTATTGGTATGTCATAAGCACATTCAGACTGCAAGCTATTCGTATGTCATAAGCTCATTCAGTCTGCAAGCTATTGGTATGTCATAAGCTCAGTCAGACTGCAGGCTATTGGTGTGTCATAAGCTCATTCAGACTGCAAGCTATTGGTATGTCATAAACTCATTCAGACTGCAAGCTATTGGTGTGTCATAAGCTCATTCAGACTGCAAGCTATTGGTGTGTCATAAGCTCATTCAGACTACAAGCTATTGGTATGTCATAAGCTCATTCAGACTGCAAGCTATTGGTATGTCATAAGCTCATTCAGACTGCAAGCTATTGGTATGTCATAAGCTCATTCAGACTGCAAGCTATTGGTATGTCATAAGCTCATTCAGACTGCAAGTTATTGGTATGTCATAAGCTCATTCATACTGCAAGCTATTGGTGATGCATAACCTCATTCAGACTGCAAGCTATTGGTATGTCATAAGCTCATTCAGACTGCAAGCTATTGGTGTATCATAAGCTCATTCAGACTGCAAGCTATTGGTGTGTCATAAGCTCATTCAGACTGGAAGCTATTGGTATGTCATAAGCTCATTCAGACTGCAAGCTATTGGTGTATCATAAGCTCATTCAGACTGCACGCTATTGGTGTGTCATAAGCTCATTCAGACTGCAAGCTATTAGTATGTCATAAGCTCATTCAGACTGCAGGATATTGGTGTGTCATAAGCTCATTCAGACTGCAAGCTATTGGTATGTCATAAACTCACTCAAACTGCAAGATATTGGGTAGCATAAACTCATTCAGACTGCAAGCTATTGGAATGTCATAAGCTTATTCAGACTGCAAGCTATTGGTGTGTCATACGCGCATTCAGACTGCAAGCTATTGGTATGTCATAAGCACATTCAGACTGCAAGCTATTCGTATGTCATAAGCTCATTCAGACTGCAAGCTATTGGTATGTCATAAGCTCAGTCAGACTGCAGGCTATTGGTGTGTCATAAGCTCATTCAGACTGCAAGCTATTGGTATGTCATAAACTCATTCAGACTGCAAGCTATTGGTAGGTCATAAGCTCATTCAGACTGCAAGCTATTGGTATGTCATAAACTCATTCAGACTGCAAGCTATTGGTAGGTCATAAGCTCATTCAGACTGCAAGCTATTGGTGTGTCATAAGCTCATTCAGACTACAAGCTATTGGTATGTCATAAGCTCATTCAGACTGCAAGCTATTGGTATGTCATAAGCTCATTCAGACTACAAGCTATTCGTATGTCATAAGCTCATTCAGACTGCAAACTATTCGTATGTCATAAGCTCATTCAGACTGCAAGCTATTGATATGTCATAAGCTCATTCAGACTGCAAGCTATTGGTGTGTCATGAGCTCATTCAGACTGCAAGCTATTGGTGTGTCATAAGCTCATTCAGACTGTAAGCTATTGGTATGTCATAAGCTCATTCAGACTGCAAGCTATTGGTATGTCATAAGCTCATTTAGATTGCAAGCTATTCGTATGTCATACGCTCATTCAGACTGCAAGCTATTGGTATGTCATAAACTCATTCAGACTGCAAGCTATTGGTGTGTCATAAGCTCATTCAGACTGCAAGCTATTGGTGTGTCATAAGCTCATTCAGACTGCAAGCTATTGGTATGTCATAAGCTCATTCAGACTGCAAGCTATTGGTATGTCATAAGCTCATTCAGACTGCAAGTTATTGGTATGTCATAAGCTCATTCAGACTGCAAGCTATTGGTGATGCATAACCTCATTCAGACTGCAAGCTATTGGTATGTCATAAGCTCATTCAGACTGCAAGCTATTGGTGTATCATAAGCTCATTCAGACTGCAAGCTATTGGTGTGTCATAAGCTCATTCAGACTGCAAGCTATTGGTATGTCATAAGCTCATTCAGACTGCAAGCTATTGGTGTATCATAAGCTCATTCAGACTGCACGCTATTGGTGTGTCATAAGCTCATTCAGACTGCAAGCTATTAGTATGTCATAAGCTCATTCAGACTGCAGGATATTGGTGTGTCATAAGCTCATTCAGACTGCAAGCTATTGGTATGCCATAAACTCACTCAAACTGCAAGCTATTGGGTAGCATAAACTCATTCAGACTGCAAGCTATTGGAATGTCATACGCTTATTCAGACTGCAAGCTATTGGTGTGTCATACGCGCATTCAGACTGCAAGCTATTGGTATGTCATAAGCACATTCAGACTGCAAGCTATTCGTATGTCATAAGCTCATTCAGACTGCAAGCTATTGGTATGTCATATGCTCAGTCAGACTGCAGGCTATTGGTGTGTCATAAGCTCATTCAGACTGCAAGCTATTGGTATGTCATAAACTCATTCAGACTGCAAGCTATTGGTGTGTCATAAGCTCATTCAGACTGCAAGCTATTGGTGTGTCATAAGCTCATTCAGACTACAAGCTATTGGTATGTCATAAGCTCATTCAGACTACAAGCTATTGGTATGTCATAAGCTCATTCAGACTACAAGCTATTCGTATGTCATAAGCTCATTCAGACTGCAAACTATTCGTATGTCATATGCTCATTCATACTGCAAGCTATTGGTATGTCATAAGCTCATTCAGACTGCAAGCTATTGGTGTGGCATGAGCTCATTCAGACTGCAAGCTATTGGTGTGTCATAAGCTCATTCAGACTGTAAGCTATTGGTATGTCATAAGCTCATTCAGACTGCAAGCTATTGGTATGTCATAAGCTCATTCAGATTGCAAGCTATTCGTATGTCATAAGCTCATTCAGACTGCAAGCTATTGGTATGTCATAAACTCATTCAGACTGCAAGCTATTGGTGTGTCATAAGCTCATTCAGACTGCAAGCTATTGGTATGTCATAAGCTCATTCAGACTGCAAGCTATTGGTGTATCATAAGCTCATTCAGACTGCAAGCTATTGGTGTGTCATAAGCTCATTCAGACTGCAAGCTATTGGTATGTCATAAGCTCCTTCAGACTGCAGGCTATTGGTGTGTCATAAGCTCATTCAGACTGCATGATATTGGTGTGTCATAAGCTCATTCAGAATGCAAGTTATTGGTATATCATAAACTCATTCAGGCTGCAAGCTATTGGTGTGTCATGAGCTCATTCAGACTGCAAGCTTTGGTATGTCATAAGCTCATTCAGACAGCAAGCTATTGGTATGTCCTAAGCTCATTCAGACTGCAAGCTATTGGTGTGTCATAAGCCCATTCAGACTGCAAGCTATTGGAATGTCATAAGCTCATTCAGACTGCAAGCTATTGGTATGTCATGAGCTCATTCAGACTGCAAGCTATTGGTGTGTCATAAGCACATTCAGACTGTAAGCTATTGGTATGTCATAAGCTCATTCAGACTGCAAGCTATTGGTATGTCATAAGCTCCTTCAGATTGCAAGCTATTGGTATGTCATAAGCTCATTCAGACTGCAAGCTATTGGTATGTCATAAACCCATTCAGACTGCAAGCTATTGGTGTGTCATAAGCTCATTCAGACTGCAAGCTATTGGTGTGTCATAAGCTCATTCAGACTGCAAGCTATTGGTGTGTCATGAGCGCATTCAGACTGCAAGCTTTGGTATGTCATAAGCTCATTCAGACAGCAAGATATTGGTATGTCATAAGCTCATTCAGACTGCAAGCTATTGGTGTGTTATAAGCTCATTCAGACTGCAAGCTATTGGTATGTCATAAGCTCATTCAGACTGCAAGCTATTGGTGTGTCATAAGCTCATTCAGACTGGAAGCTATTGGTATGTTATAAGCTCATTCAGACGGCAAGCTATTGGTATGTCATAAGCTCATTCAGACAGCAAGCTATTTCTGTGTCATAAGCTCATTCAGACTGTAAGCTATTGGTGTGTCATAAGCTCATTCAGACTGCACGCTATTGGTGTGTCATAAGCTCATTCAGACTGCAAACTATTGGTATGTCATAAGCTCATTCAGACTGCAAGCTATTGGTATGTCATAAGCTCATTCAGACTGCAAGCTATTGGTGAGGCATAACCTCATTCAGACTGCAAACTATTGGTATGTCATAAGCTCATTCAGACTGCAAGCTATTGGGGTATCATAAGCTCATTCAGACTGCAAGCTATTGGTGTGTCATAAGCTCAGTCAGACTGCAAGCTATTAGTATGACATAAGCTCATTCAGACTGCAAGCTATTGGTATGTCATAAGCTCATTCAGACTGCAGGCTATTGGTGTGTCATAAGCTCATTCAGACTGCAGGATATTGGTGTGTCATAAGCTCATTCAGACTGCACGCTATTGGTATGTCATAAACTCATTCAGGCTGCAAGCTATTGGTGTGTCATGAGCTCATTCAGACTGCAAGATTTGGTATGTCATAAGCTCATTCAGACAGCAAGCTATTGGTATGTCATAAGCTCATTCAGACTGCAAGCTATTGGTGTGTCATAATCTCATTCAGACTGTAAGCTATTGGTATGTCATAAGCTCATTCAGACTGCAAGCTATTGGTATGTCATAAGCTCAT